>JASANE010012631.1:0-55266 GCA_030248225.1 Trileptium ribeirensis
TCCAATTCCCGTTTTGTGAATCATCCATCATTTTTCTATTACGCAATTTATACTACACCTCAAGCGGATATTCCTACTTTTCAACTAGTGCTCAACTGATAATTTTGTTCGTAAATCCCCCGCCCTATTTGACTGTTTGTGGTTAAGCCCCTACAGTTGGTAACAGTGCTAACTATAGACAGGGACAATTTTATATTGAATTCTTGTAAAATTTTAGCTCATTGTGTTCATCATTCAAACTTAAACATTATCACGGATCGACCTTTATTATCCTCTTTTTTACTACTCACTTACCCCTTTTTACTTCTCGCCCGATCCAACCCATGTCACTATTTCATCCGGTGGAGTCTGGAGCTTTTAGCGACATCGAACAAAGTTTTTATATTGAATTCGTGTAAAATTGTAGCTTATTGTGTTCATCATTCACACTTAAACATTATCACGGATCGACCTTTATTATCCTCTTTCTTACTACTCACTTACCCCTTTTTACTTCTCGCCCGATCCAACCCATGTCACTATTTCATCCGGTGGAGTCTGGAGCTTTCAGCGACATCGAACAAAGTTTTTATATTGAATTCGTGTAAAATTGTAGCTTATTGTGTTCATCATTCACACTTAAACATTATCACGGATCGACCTTTATTATCCTCTTTTTTACTACTCACTTACCCCTTTTTACTTCTCGCCCGATCCAACCCATGTCACTATTTCATCCGGTGGAGTCTGGAGCTTTCAGCGACATCGAACAAAGTTTTTATATTGAATTCGTCAAATTCAGCTTATTGTGTTCATCATTCACACTTAAACATTATCACGGATCGACCTTTATTATCCTATTTTTTACTACTCACTTACCCCTTTTTACTTCTTGCCCGGTCCAACCCATGTCACTATTTCATCCGGTGGAGTCTGGAGCTTTCACCGACATCGAACAAAATTTTTATATTGAAATCGTGTAAAATTGTAGCTTATTGTGTTCATCGTTTATACTTAAACATTGTCACCGATCTACCCTAATTATCCTACTCATCCGATCCAACCCATGTCACTATTTCATCCGGTGGAGCTTTCACCGACGTCGAATAAAGTTTTTATATTGAATTCGTGTAAAATTGTAGCTTATTGTTTTCATCGTTTATACTTAAACATTGTCACCGATCTACCTTTATTACACTACTCATCCGATCCAACCCATGTCACTGTTTCATCCGGTGGAGTCTGGAGTCTTCACCGACATTGCACAAAGTTTCATACAATTATAAACAAATATACATATTAAAAACATATTTGGGTTGGTACATCAAACATCTAATGTTTACAAATCCCGGAACAGTGATATAGACCCATCACGGACAGTCCTTTCCTGCTGCCCAACATCTGTAGAAACGCACGTATAGTGTGGGACGATTACTCTAATTTTCAATGCAGCTAAGAAGCTTCTTATCACCGAGAGCTAGTTTGAAAATGCGGTGTAGACAATATATATTTCAATTAGACTTTAAAGCCAGCAGTTTATTAGTATTTTATAGGTACGGTTTTAATTAGCTCGGCCTTCTTAGCTATGACGTCAATAACAAAACATATTATTACGAAATAACCTTGATTTGAATTGCTATTGGTGTTCAGATCGAGATTTCGGCGTTTGTAGATTTTTCTCTGTGTCTCGCTGTGTTCTGAGGATTTGTCACGTGTTGATATCTCTCTAAAGAATGTAATTTTCTAAATAGTGACGCACCCATAGGGATTGGAACTCTCTTGGCCGGGTCAGCAAAGGAATTTATAAAGCGTTAAAAAGGTCTCCGCGTAATATCAAGAATGTTACAGTACCCTGTATACAGATCTCTCTGAACTAACACCGACATTTTATAACGGGAATTAAGGCATCGAACCAGTCCTATGTCACCGAACCCCTCTCAAGACAAAAAATCCTGAGTGCACCCCCAGTTCTAAATTATATGCTCGACATGTGAGTGGATATTGTTTCGAGTTCAACGGTGGTGTTCCAGGAATAAGATTTATTGCACGCCATGATACATAAATATCTCAAGCTTAGGTACTCAAGAGCACCTCAGGTTGACGCGGATTGTGCTGTCTTCAATATAGTAGCGAAAGCCTTTGCTAATGTTCTTATATAACTTCTGGTGACGGCTAAATGGAATTTCGGGAGCTACCGCGCCTAAACTCGCCGCAGAGAGCTGTGTATCTTTTGACGATATAACTTTACGCCGCACCGTTCCGCTTAAGTGGCCATAAATACGTCCCTCGAGCGATTGGCGCAAATCATATTGTGTGGACCCATACTCAGTGGAAAACGGGATTTGCGCCTATATTTCGAGTCTCTAGTTGGTGACATAATATTACTTGTATCCATTGCCGGATTTAGGAATGATAATTAATCTAGAAGTTTGACTGCCTCTTATCTTAAAATTTGCTCTCGTGCCCTCCAGCTCTTTAGTTGATTTGATAGACCATTAACCCTGTGTGACGCGTGGGCATGAGTCCCTCTCTGGATCCGCGTATGCACTTAAGACTAAATTTTCGCGTCTTTTTATAGCGTTACATAGCAAGAACTCCTGTCAACTGCAAAGGCACAACTACTTACGATTAACAAACTTAACAATTTCCTTCGTTGATGCCATCTGGAGCAGTTTTATATCAAATTTCGTTTCCGTCAGAGCAATAATATTACAAGAAATAACAAGCAGAAGCAACGCAGAATTTAACCGTTCGGCAACAAAAAAGATATGTCGCAAAATGCAACGTAATTGCGATGACAGGGTGAGATTCTGCTACATGCGAGCTAATGGTGTCTGTCAGTTTGTGCTAAGTGTCTGCGACTGGAAACATCTGGAACAATATCTGTTACAGTCTGGAATATTTTTAATATTATTCGAAAACTAACTATATATACGGTTATTTTTTCGCACAAACATTTACTGCAGCAGCTTTTCCTTAGAATATTTTATCGTAAACACATAATGCAATTTTATCCCAAGCAGAGCTAATGTGCTGGGTATGCAGGTTAAGGATTTTGTCGGCAGTCTATCGAATTGCAATTAAGGCAAGAAATGTGAAAGCACAGCCAATGCTACCCATGCGTTAACCCTTTCTTGCCTGAATTAATTAGCCTATCGTTCATGGACTAAGTCGAGGCAACGCCAAGGACTCGAAACCGATCGCACTATTGGGAGCGGTGTACGCACACCACTGAGCTATCTAGGAGCTGTTGCTCGTCTGATTGTAGAGAATCTAACAAAGCGAGCGAATAACAACGCACGTGCGTACACTACACGATAGGCTTAGCCAGCTCAGCGCCTCCCGTTGCTCACTGATGCAAATGTGTATCGATACAATATGGACAAAAGGCTTAATCTGATGGGTTATATTTTCAAGAGATGATTGTCTTCTGTATATGTTTAACAGTTTCATAGTAAATGATGATGGGATGCTAATATAGATTGTTCAGTATTTCTATCATGTTGCTCCTAGTAGCCACAGCATTTGGGTGCAGTCAAATGGTGGACCCACAAGAATTTTGCCCGTATGCCACTTCAAATTGTTTCGCGAGTCCAGCCGACGACTCGCAACAGCAAAAAATTCAATTAATTTCAATGAAAAGAGTAGAATTACACTATAAATTTTGTGCGGTTAAAATATATTCTTTTCGAAAATTTACAAAAAGAATGCCGTGGGAATTCAAGTTACAGGCGGAACCCGTATGGTAGAGCTGGTACAACGGGTGAGGTAAAATATATGAATCCGATTCGGTTGCTTGTTACTAAACAAAGATCTTATAGAAAATCAGAAATCAAGAAAATATTTTGCAAATGTTTGGGGAGGAAACCCCACAAGCATTTAATGACTTTCGAATATATATCAATATTTTGTACTTGTACAGTAGCTAAATTCAAATTTATTCCAATTAACCAAATCAACTACAAACGAATAAATTTATGGAAACAAGGCCGCGTTTTACCCCCTCCCCCCCAGCGTCACACATTTTTAGCAAGCTGAATCTGTATTACCATTTATAATGTCTGGGTTAGACAGTGGAGAGTCATTGGGGGCGTAGCCAGTGGTATTCGAATAAAATTATCAGTTGAATAGTAGTTGAAAATTGGGGATGTTCATGCTGAGGCACAGTATATATATGCAGTAGAAACGTGATAGAGGATTGACAAAACTAAAGGTCAAATAGAACATCATAGGTACAATCCCGTAATCTAAAACAGGTGGACCGGAAACCATTGATCCCCCAGATGGTTACGTCGGTGACTGTATGCTAAATAGCTCGTCAGAGTATTTTCGTTCGGTCTTGAGATATTTAGAAATAACTGTCCGTACAAACGGACAGTGGAAGATTTTACCATTACGTACGCGAAGAAATGGTTCTTAATAAAAAGTGCTATGTATAAGTCGAAAGCTTTGGGATCCGGGCTCCCTGACCCCCTATGGTTACGCCTATGTCCGTCACTTTTCTTTATCCTGATCACTTGACCAATCAATCGTGCTCTTAATCGTGCTGCTCTAATCAATAATTTTATATTTATTATAATTATTGATCAGCAAATACAATATTAGTAGCATCGTTTAATTCAATTATAACGATATAAAATAACCTCCAGCTGATTTTGTACCTCTAATTGATTAAATGATTGTTCTATAATAAATTATTTGACTCAATACTTTCTCTTAATTATCTATTATTAGGCATTTTATTTTCTGGCCATCGACTATGTCTGTGATGATATACAATGTGTGAAAGACCCAGTTGTGTGTACTTCCTGGTTTGTATGTTCATCTATGATTTTTAAGTGTTCATGTTCGTTTGTCCGATGTAGTTAGAAAACCTGAGTGTTGGCGCTGGGAAATCGTTCTGGTTGTGTGTTGGGAAAAAATACGAGTTTTTATGGATCTATGAAATGTCACCTGAAGTTTTAATAAAAGACTTTTAGCTGTCCCGCCGTGGTTGTCACTCGCTCGCTCCAGGACAGATTTTCGTTTCTTAGCTGTCGTTTCTTTTCAATTTTACCACAAAATGCCAAATGATTTTCGTTGCAGTTGTTTGTACTAAGTTATTTTTAGTTGTTTGGGTTTTATTTTTTTGTGGACATGTGTGTCGTACGAGCAGAACATGTGATATTTTTTGTTTCTTGTAATAAAATACAACTTAGATAAAAGCGCTCTACGCAAGAAACGTCCTTCCAAGCTACATTTTTTACGCGCAAGGGACAGAGGCGCAGTTCTTCTGGGTTGGATCGATGGTTCACGCATCCCCTAAAATTTAGGCAATCTTACCTAAAGTCAAAATCTCTCGGTATAGATATCCTAGGTTTAATAATAATTTTCGCTAGGGGCAGAGGCCCAGTTCTTCTGGGTTGGGATCGATGGTCCATGCATCCCCTAAAATTTAGGCAATCTTACCTAAAGTCAAAATCCCTCGGTATAGAGATATCCAAGGTTTAATAATAATTTTCGCTAGGGGCAGAGACGTAGTTCTTCTGGGTTGGGATCGATGGTCCATGCATCCCCTAAAATTTAGGCAATCTTACCTAAAGTCAAAATCCCTCGGTATAGATATCCTAGGTTTAATATTAATTTTTGGTAGGGACAGAGACGTAGTTCTTCTAGGTTGGGATCGATGGTCCATGCATCCCCTAACATTTAACCAATCTTACCTAAAGTCAAAATCCCTCGGTATAGATATCCTAGGTTTAATATTAACTTTTGCATGTAAATTTTCTAATAATATTCTATCCTTTCTTAGGCATTGTATAAATTCGATGATTGTCACTATTGTATTCCGTATTTATGTCGTTTACTACAACACACATTCAAATAAATTAATTGTTTATTTTTGTTATTACCAGGTACGAAAACTGAAGGATTTTTTTCGGTTATCTATACTCCAGCATTGAAAATCATCAATGTTGAAGATACTGCAATAATTTTGGTACCTTTCGACTCATCTCGACAAGGCGGTTCAGAAAATGTTCATTTCAACCATATATATCTATGACATTTTTTTCCATTATTTAAGGGTTACACAAAGTTTTCAAATTTTTTTTGATAAATGTATAATTGTATATACCATTCGAACCGCAATGACGAGATGAGCCGAATGGCGCAAAAATCTGCTGAATTGATTGATGGGGTAATGGCTTAGGCCTGGACAAATATTAGCCTAAGGCTAAGTGGTTAACCCAAGAACGGATTTAACAGGAGAAAATTTTTTTCGAAAATTATGGGTAGCAAAGGTACCATTGGTAACCCCAAAAAAATCGAAAACATTTTTTTGTCATAAATATGGTCGAAATGGACATTTTCCGAATCCCAATTTCACGTCCTTCCAAAAACAAGAAATTCTGAATAACTCTGCACCACGCTGATTAGAAAATATACTTGTTGAACTTTTAAATGTTCATAACTTTTAAACGACGTAACCCAGGCTTGAGTTACAAATGTACCTCAGGCTGAGTTAATTTAACTTAGAATAAACTAGGAAAATTCTTACTCAGAAACTTTGAGTTTGAGAACTAGCTCAGCGTGAGGAAGTTTTATCAAACTCAGAGTTCCTGAGTTAGGTTTGTGCCTAACCCACTAAATTCCAACTCACGCGTGTGTTAGAATACATAACTCGGAATCCCGAGTTACCCGGGGCACTCGGCCTACGTTAGTTTGAGCTCAGTGGAGTCTAACTCACTTTAACACAGAGCCAACATTTTATCATGGAGTAATAAACCGAGAAAGGCAAACAAAAACCGCTGAATATAATAATGTTTTCCTTTGTTACAATAAGCGTTTCATGGGTAACTTTTATCAGGTTGCAGCGTAACAATCCACACTTACAAGCACGACATAAGATTAATTTGGACACAGGAGCGTCACAAGGTCCTCAGACGTGTAAAGGGCCGGCCGAATATTAGCGCAGGCCGGTCGATTACATTCATTTTATTGTAACCCCAGCAATTAATTCTTTCACGTTTGGGAGTAAAAAGTGGAGCCCGCCTGCGCTTCTCTCCTTTTGTTACGACGCTCCGGTTTGGGTCACATTCAATACAATTATCTATCTATACTAAAATGCTATTTTAAATAATCTGAGACGGCAAAAACTCCACATCAAGTTGTCACAACAGAACATGCAAATTGTACAGTTCTATCTAAGCTTTATAAAACACATTTTACCAATGATTGCTTCTGGTTTTTTACCAGCGATTATTTGAGCACAGGCCTGCTATTGCTTTGAATTGTACCACACCACAATCGTTCGGGAATTAAGTTTTGGCACCAAAGTAGGAAGCATTTATCATCGGTGTGTAGTATATATACCGTAGTCATCTGTAAGCTTATGTTGATTAAGTTGATTTATCAGAGCTAAACAAGCTACTTGAATCAACTCTTGCTTTTTAGTGAATAATTACTAGTGCGGTGATCGGGCTTGTTCAATGCGGAACTAAGGTAAGCTTTCGCATTTTGATGAGCTAGTTTATTCGGATACAAATTACAAATTTATTCAATTCCTATGGTACATTCGAGACTGTACATTTACTGCAGTGTTCTGCTTCTGAAACGCGTTCATACGACTCGAGAATGAGAATTAATTAAGCGTCGTCCGCACAGCATGCTTACTAGCGCTCGCAGAACATTGCCACACATGTTTATAATGATACCTCTTGTTGAATGTGTTATCAAACGAGTTTAATTTGTTATCGCAATTACAAAGTTTTTATTAGAAATTCAAATTCTTCTTTGACGTGTTCCCCAAATCTTATCTGAAAAATATTTATCACTAAAGTTTGTTTATTTGTATGCTTTTACTTCAATGCTATTGTAAGCGATAGTTGCAATCAAATTGGCTGGCTGATTGTCTCAATGCATCTAACGATAGAGATACGAATACGATATATCGTATTTCAAGAAAAGAAATAACAAATATCCTGTCTTATTTAGTTTCACAAAAGATTTACTTCTTTGTCTTTGAGATAAACCCAATCATTTAAACGAACAGTCAACTATGTATGGAGTCGTGTATAATTGCTGTCTATTACATACGATACTATGCTGAAACCTTTAGATTAGTAACACTGGGTTTGTTTAAAACGGCTGGCTTAGCGAATGCTGGTGAAACCGGGATGAAGCTCAATTGTTTTAGCCGACAAACTGTATTTGTTTTGTATTTTTAAGCATTTCCGAACTTTTATGTTCCAATTTTTATGCTCTTGTTGAAAATATAGGTGTTAGTTCTAGTAGGCTCAGGTGGGAAGATCGTTCCGGTGGAATGGGAAGGGGCCGAAATATGGCAGCATTAGATCAATTTTAAATTTTATAGAAACTCCCATGTCTTTTACCAAACTTCTAACGTAAATATAGATAACAAATCGGAGTAATGCAGAGATCTAACCCCTGTAATTTTTGGTTAAAGCCCTCAGTTTTGTAGCTGCAAAAATAATTGTATCATGTCAAGATTCCCACAGCGTATGATGCAATGTTTTCCTCTGAAATAATGGTAAAATGTTTTGTCTCTCTAAGACTGAGCCTAAGTCTAAGCTTAAGACCAAGCCTAATGCACGATTCACACAGAAGTACGCGCACGAATTGCACACCGTAATTTATTGGGGCGACAATGTTAGATGAAAAGCTATTGTCATGACATTCGGAAATTATATATATGGATTTTTTAATATCATAAACTAAATATGTTGCAATAAGACTCACTTTTGTCGCCCAACAGCAAGCTTAACCATAGCGGCACAGTTGAACTTTAAATTTTTGTGTTATAGTACTCGTGTCAAATTTCCTATATAATGTATGATCCAAATGATTTTAAAGTTGCAACTATAACATCTATACTTGTGAACCCCCACATAATAGGGTTCTCATGCTGTTAAAATTTTTTAGCGATTCCCGTGAGCTAATGAAATTTTCATATAATTTCCCTTTACTCCAAAATATCTGTGTGAGAATATGTTCGGCACTTTCCTATTTGTATATCATTCAGATATTTTATAATCATGGACCACCATTTGCCTATTAATCAATTTCAAAATATATATACTGTCGATATATGATAATGAGCGAACTAGACCACCAAGTCAGTCCGCTGCTGATCGTGTGAATGCCATGCTGTGAGTGAACGCCAGTAGACCGAAACCGAATGGTTTTGAAAGACCAACAACGCCTCTTACGCTTGTACACTGAGCTTTTGCAATAAAACCCACTAAAGCGTTTCCCATTACAACAGACTGATGCTTTTGCTTTCCTATACATAATGTTTATAGACGGTCGGTGTTGGTAGCCGGTTTTATGTACGACAGCTTAGCAGAGCTGTATTCCGGGAACTAGGGGAATGGAACGTTGATAGAATGAGAAGATGATAATCGGTTTTATGTTCGACAGCTGTACATATATTATATGGTCATATATGCATTCAGAGTTGTATTCCGGGAGTAAGTGTTAGTGGAGATTTTGGAGCCTCGAATTACACGGGCACACTTGTTTAGAAAGGGAACGGGGATAGGCAGAGACTGCCAATTGTAGTCAACTGCAAGTCGTGCTTAATTATACACTATTTCATATTGTCAGGCTAAGTCATAAATACTAACCTATTAACGCCCATTGTCACTAATGTATTTAGCGCATAATGTAAACTGTAGGTGCTTTAACTGAGTTTGTCGTATAATGCCTATTTAGGTATATACACCAGCGCCTCAGTGGGGGTCATGGCCTCAGCGGAGCTAGTCCTGAACTCCTGGTTCCGCCGGTATCTTCTATGTTTGTGCTAGTTTAGGAGTAAGCTAAATGACTATTCTTATTTATTTTTATTTATCGGTCTTTATCTATACGTTTTGTTTCTTATTGATGCGGCAGATTAGATTGTGTGGTGCACATATTTCTAATGTACACAAGAAATTTAATAGCTAATTTATGACAGGAACTAGCTAGTTATCTCGATCGTCAGCGCTTATCATCTATGCATTATCTAAAGCACTTGTGTGCTATTAAATTTAGCAAAATTCTCAGTAAGTTTTGCTTTCATCAAGTTTCTCCTTTTAACCAAACCATACACAGCATTTATTTTAGTTTTTTTGTTTAGCTTCACTTCACCGAAGCATGCCTGTCAGCCACTGTAGTATTCTAAATAATTCGTCTGTGGATATATTATAGGTTGTGGAGTCGCAAGTTTTTCAAAAGTGGAAATGGTCGGTAAATAAGGTACCGTTCGTTTAGCTTTGATTTTATTATAACACCATAATCAGTTACCTTTTTCATGGTTAAGGAGAGCATCCCTACCCTCTTGCGACGCCCCTGGATATAGGTTTCAATCGTTTATTCTGATGTATAGCGTTATTTTTACCGTGACATTGACAATTCAAATCACATTTAATAGCGATATTTTTGTTGGTCGAAAAAATGACAAACTGGATATTTAGTGATTTAAAACTTGGACCGTCGACCGGCTTTTTGAAAATCAAAAGTGGGGGGGGCGTCGCCCCCTCGCACCCTCTGGCTACGTGCCGGTGTAGCAGCTTTAGAAGCAGAACAAATAAAGCACCGCTCTATTCTTGTCTAATCGACATTATAAGACTTAAAACATTTTCTTCATTAATATTGTCACCGTTTAAAAAAAGTGTCGTAACGAAGAAGAGCTCAAGACACCTGCAAGTGATGTATGTTTTACCTGATTTTTAACGATTAATAATTGTTAAAATCAAGATTATTCATCGTCAAGTATCAAGTTTTAATAATCATTTTAGTCAAAATCAATTCTGTCTGTAATATTTCTATGAAGGTTTATATATATATTATATATAATTCAATATATATTGCACTTAATACTATATTACGTGTATTTATAATTCTAACTCGTTTTTAGAGTTAAATATATACATACTGGTTTGCTACAATTCCTGTTACATTACCATCGGACACAAACACTGGTCTAAGCCAAGTTGATTTTGTTTAAATATGAACAATTTTCTAATCAGTACAATATTCACTAAGTAATCATTAAGTTCTGTTTCCATCAGGAAAATGTTAAACGCAAGGCCCGATCACTTAAACCAACAATCCTGTGGCCGATCTCCAGAATTCATACCTAAATCGAATCCGTAACCCACTGCTAGAACATGAATACGCTGAAGAAAAAGTCGAGATCAATAATTCGTTTTAACGAGAACCCCTTATCATAATAAAGGGTAAACCGTTCGCTGCTACGGCATTCCCACAAGAATTTGGACAGAAGAACTGAATATTACCAGTAGTAAAATACCGCAACACTTTCGTTTGAACTTATTAAACTAGCTTTAAATACCTAACCCATTTCAAGCAGTAACCTTGAGATACCAGGCATTGTACCGCTACGGCAGAATCCGCTACTTATGGTAGCATCAGTCAACTGCCTGGTTTCCAACTTAACACTACCCTTACGGTAGTATCCGGCAACTGCCTTTTTGTTACTACTCTTCAGATCACGAATATCATTTTAAGATGGATCTGCTGTGTTAGATTAATAGAAACCGTCTGTCAATTAGTACTACAATAATTTAGCATTAGCATCCATTCAAAACGACGTCACACATTGGACACTATATAGTCGCATATACCAAAATGGCACTTTTTTTGGACAGCCGTGACTGACCCCCATTTGTTAATCCACTCCTCCATTTCTTAATCCATTGTAGTCCACGTGATAACAAAACTAAACCTTAGACAGTCTTGTCACACTACTTTTTACGACAGATCTACGCCCCACCACTGGTGTACACAAATGTAAATGCAAAAAATATACACATATACATATATATTTATTTATATATATATAATTTATATTTTGAAACATTAACTTTCTTTGTATTTATGTTACGAACTTTTACTAGTGTTGCTAAGCAGAGCTGAAACACGAGATAAAAAGCAAGTTGAAAGTCGTGACGGCGTCCTAAAACGCACAAAGAAATAAATTAGTGTCTTCTTAAAATAACAAACTAAACAAAAAGAAAAAAAACATAATTTCAATTGTAAAACGTTTTCTTAAGGCGTGTTCACACGCTCAAACTTTTTGCTTAAATTTTGATCAAAACGGCCTTCTTTTATAGTAAGCGACGTTTTTATTTGCTTTAAAAATTAATTTCTTAATAGTAATAATTATAAACAGTCGACGGGGCAGGATTTGAAACAAACAGCCTTGGGACGGCAGTATCTTATTGTACTGTGCGATTGTTGTTGGAAAAGTAGGTTGGTTTCCGCTTAACCAGTTAATTTTAGCGATATACTATAGCTGAAATTTTAGTTATGCTTTTCAATGACGGTCAAGAAAAAATATGCTATATTTTCACCTGCACTCATGTCATGGGTAGGAAAGGTAGATACAAATGTCAGTGGAATACTTTAGTTGCTAGATCATCATTTATCTGCTTTGTTGATGTATATGATTAATGTCTTTTTGTCTTATATGTTTCGAGGAAACGGATTCGCAACTCTGAACGATAATAATTATTTTGTTGACAAACACTGGGTGAATTGTTTGCATGGACAAGCACATTGAATGTTAAAACTATCTTCGGGCGACATGTTTGATCATAATTTGCTAGCGGTATTTGAGAAGGACGATGGTGATTTGTAGCCCACTGGTCTGTGTTTAGCCAGTGGCATAGATGTCTCCTAATTTTTGGAGATGTCATATTGGCATTCAACTTCCCTACCTGCTATAAATACAATATCCTTTAAATGTGTGTCATGGTAAGAGATATTGTGAAATACGGGTGCGACAAACCTACAATTTATAGATTTTTAGGAATAATATCCTATAAGGCCTGTAACAAAAATTAGACTTAGACCCTAGGATAACATGACAGGGGATATTGACCCTTAGGTTACCTATTTTTAGGTCTACGCCAATGGCCTATACTTTTAGCTAACTCATCTAAATGTATGCTTTGACAAATTGCAGGCACAATTTCACTTCATCAAGCAAGTTTGTTACTTTGATTAGTATGGTAAGCAATTGTATTAGCAGATATTTAGGCACACGTTTGTACTATAAATACTGTTTTTATTTTTTATGCCAACAAGAAGATGCTACGCATCCCAATGCAATATACTTTACTCTGCCAGGGCTAATATTTTACATACTACAATGCAGAAATCACATCAGCAGAGGAATATTCATAGTTGCTGTTATGTATGTAAGCTAAACCCAGCCGCTAGGATTCGTTCTCCTAAAAGAAACCTGCCTTACAACCTTCATTCAAAGGGAATGCTGGGACAGCTGAATACAGCTGGATGAAAGGTGACATTCGTTGAATAAGACCAACCTTGGCATAATATCTGAGGACACAGAATAAAGGCCAATGTAACCTTTAGGGGCGGAAGTGAAATGCATGCTAAGCCTTAGTCTTAGCCTAAGCTAAGGTCCCTATATAAGCCACTAGTAGGCCCAAGTCGGAGGGCTGCCGCCCCCCGAACCCCCAGCTCTAAGCTGTTGTATTTTCTAACATTATAACGCCCAGCCCACAAAGGTGACATGGGCCAGCGTAAATATCAATAACAGAAAAATCAAAAGGCGCAGTGTATAAATACCACAGGACGAAAATTATAATAAAAATTTATTTTGGAATTTATGGAAAATTTCCTACACGCCATTTATCTGCACTTTGGTCGAGAAATCACAAAACAGACGGACCGTACATATACTACTGCCAGAAGCTGTATATAATAACCGAATAGCAATGTATTAAACTGATCCGTATATATTCCACGTCTTGATAAACAGCTTCATGTAATCAGAAGGCAAAGACACGTTGCCAATGAACAATCCAAGCGCTTCGCCAGCTCTTAATAAGCCATGAAATAGAACACAGCAAAAAAACTGCAGCCTGTGTAGATTTAAAAGTAGCATTGAATCATTCTACAAGTAGAAAATTAGTTTGCGGAATGAATCAAGCTCCAACGGACAAGTATGGCCAACTGAGCAATTCGAGGAAGCTGTTCTGTTGGCGCTTTCAAAAGCGCACCGCAAATGCTCGAATCCAGAGTCGAAACTAAGCCTAGAACTGTTGTAGAAAGTGGCCTATCCTCTGAAACAAAAAAATGCAAATACGAAGATAACGCCACCTCCGAAGTAGACATATAATTAAATCTGATACTCGAATGCCAGTTATCCAGTCACGTCAGGGTGCGAAAGTAACCACAAGTTGTAGAGGGAAATTTACAGGCCAAGATGAAATCAGCGAGCTGATCGAGCGAATCATTTGCAATGTGAAACAAAGACACCGAACGGGCCAAGGAAGTCTTAACCGCCTGTTTGATGCCTAAAATATGAAAACAATATACGAGCGGGATGGGCGAGATAGCGCAAACTCTGTGACATTGTTTGTGCCAATGCCTCCTCAAACTCAACACTTACTAACTACAAGTATATATGCAAATCAGTAAGCTACTTTGTTCAAAATGTTATCTACGTTCTCGGGCCTACAAGAGCTGGTATTGGTAGCGGGTCGTGCACGCTCCTACAAAATTTGAAAATAGCTATTTCATTTTATTTTACGCTTCAAAACAACAACGCGGCTGATAATGCCAAATGCCAAAACAAAAACAAAATAATATTTACTGTACACATAATATCAAAAATTACAGCAGACCAGCGCTATGCTCTTCATTAAATTTTAAAACGTTGAGCATTTAAAACACTTAAGTGCTAAAGCTTTTAGCTTCGATGCGGAATGTTTTTAAATTTTAGGCTGTAGTTTTTATTTGTGTTCTATTGAGGTTCTGCATTGCCAATACAGCGGCGGACCCAGCAAATTGTGCGAACGCGCGATCCCTACTCTATGATAACCTCAGGGGCCAGGACGCTATTCAGAAGGAAGCGGGTTCGTTCAAAAATGAGGGGCGGTAGGGGGAAATTGAGGCACACCGCCTTACGACTACTCTCTTTTGGTAGACAACTGGGGGGGGGGGCGCACATTCACATCTTGCTGCGTCCCTGTATGTGTTGTAGGCATCTGTGTTTAGAGCAGTGAAGCCGTTAGGCGATTGACACATCACCAATAGTCTGTGGTCGGGGCGGAGAAGCGTGGGGCTATCCCCCACGCCCAACCCCTTCCCTTCTGGAGACTCTCTATGCTCCAATTTCATATAATACCGAACGGTTCTAATCAATCATGATGCTTTAGTCACCTGCGTTCTTTTCGCCTAGTTTTTTTGGATTTTATGTCTGAGGGATTATTAATAGTATAATAGCTGTTGCCTTGCAATGAGCCGATAATGCTTCTGTGCTTCTGTATAAAGCTTTAACTAAATAATACATTTTTTATGCTTTTCTTTTTATAACGTTTAGCAGTTTGTTTATTTTTTCGACGTGAGGTAAGATGATGTATAAGTCAACAACTACAGCGTATGACTACAGTCAACAACGCTATATTTAAATATAATAACTAAGAACGAAACGCAAAACTCCCAGCCAAAAACCAAAAACAGCTGATTATTAACAAATACGATTCAGCGAATGTTTCCTTATGGATAGGTTGGTTCCCCTTCTTTCCCGTCCCACCCAGGGGGTGGCTGCTTGTTCTTTTAGCAATGTACACAGTTAATTTTTTATCAATCTATTATTATTTTTGTATTTAAACTATTTAGGCACGTTTTTAGAATTTTCTCAAGTTTTTGGGAACAATTTGGAAACATTTAGCCGTGCAAATTATTTACTAATGTTATGGGCTGTGTGCCGGCAGGCGGTGTGTTATATTTCGTCGTCATCAATCATTAGTCGCTAATTGGAGTTATTGTGAATAGTTTTTTCAATATGGCCTTGTTGGGATTTCCATTCGAAAACGGCTATACGAGAGCGATAAATGACTGGGGATAATTACAGTGGAAATGTAGTTGGTCCATTCTAACTTTAAGATCATATCAACACCTTGTCTCTTGGTGGATCATGTCTAGTTTCCACCTTGGGCGGTTATATAAAATTTTTATCCATTGAATAAAGCTTTGCCAATCCTAGGCCAGGTCTACGTCCTAACCTTACCTATCTTAAGACAACGGGGCCGCAATAGTTTCATTGACTTTTTAACCATTATATTCGATTTTAGATATTAATATTTGCCCATGAATTACTCATGTCAAGTTTTGCCACGCTGTTGGACGGGAATACTTGACATGATGCATCGATGTGATGGCGAGTTAGTTTGCTGGTAAGCAGGAGCGTCGCCACGGGGGGCCACGGAGGGCCGTGCCTCCCCAGTTTGGCTCGATGCCTCCCCCCAGTTCGAATTTACAGCTAACTTGTGCCCCTCCAGAAAGCTGTGGTGCCCCCTCAGTTTGGATTTTATGCCCCTACAGAAAGCCTTGGTGCCCCCGAGTTCAGATCTTCTGCCTACGCCCATGCTGCTAAGAATAAACAAAGCTTTTGTTTAGCCAGACCTATGGGATTGAAGAGGGGATACTTTTCTTCAGTTTAATGCAGAGAAGCTGAAGTTATGCAAATGTTTATTTCGGAATAATGTTGCCTCTCAATTGCATATATCGAGAAGATTTAGGCTTAAAAATATACTTCACAAACGCGATCAATTATGAACTGAAGAATCAGACAATATTCGTAGAGTCGTACACAAAAAATTAGAACTTATCGTGTTAAGTTTTTACTCGCCCTCGAATGACCGTATGATGTTTCGTTCTCTAAGGACAGGGACGTCGCCAAGGGGAGGGGGAATGAAGGGCCGTGCCCCCCACAGTTTGCCTCGGTGCCCCCCGTTCGAATTTACAGCTGATTTGTTCCCCTTCATAAAGCCTTGGTGCACCCCCAGTTTGGATATTCTGGCTACGCCCCTGTCTAAGTGTAAGGCTAACCCGACGTTAAGCCTAAGCTTTAGCCTGGCCGCATAAGCACAATTTCAACTCCTGTCCAATAATGCTCATGTCAAGTTTTGACCCTCAGTTTTGGAATGATTTGGACATGATTGGAAAATTTTAGCTTGGTGCATATCCGTAGTCAGAGCAGCCAAGCAGTTACGGCTGGAGGAATTACAAGGCGGTGGGGCTGAAATTTGGTCATATATACGAATATTAACATCAATGTAACTGTTCATCTATGTGGTACTAGAAGTGCTGAGCCCTCCCCATTGGTCTGTCTAGGGGCATCCACTCACGCAACGCATTGGAATGGTTGGCAACAACTAGGATTGCTACCTGGAAATTGAAACTAATTTTAACATGCAGTTTTCAGCTGAGCCGCTGTCTTAATTTAGAGGGTACCAGCGAAGACATGGTCTACAAATACCCTCCCTCCGCGAGTCTCCTAAAATGCATAAAAACTACTGCTCGGTGCGAGCACGCAAAGCAACACAACTCGATCAATCAATCAATTTATTGCCTTGTTACTTATAAAACATGCTGTTTGGCTTGATGTTTTTATATTATACTTCATTTCAATTGCACTCAGTGTTTGATTGCTCAGCAGCATCATTTATTAACTAGTTTTTCGAATCTGGGATGCGGAAAAATATTTCAAAGATCTGTCATTTATGTTTGTATATAATTTGTATAAATTTAATACTTATATTATATATATTGTGTATATCGGCAACACAATATATACATTTACACATTAATGCTATATTCATCCGTTACAACTTAAGGCGTGTTCACACGCTCAAACTTTTTGCTCAATTTTGATCACATTCTGATCAAAATTTCAAAGCATCCTTTTTGCATTTCTTGCAAGTTTGAACGTGTGAACACAGTTCAAACTTTTCATTAATATTCTTGTAGCCAATCTTGGACGAGATGTATTACCTGAAAATGTTTGAGCTCAAATTTTGACCTCAAATTTTGAAATATCGCAGTTTTCCTTTACAAATCACCGTAAAATTTTGTTCAAAATTTGATCATATTTTGAGGTCAAAGTTTGAGCAAAAAGTTTGAACGTGTGAACACTCCCAAAGACTGAGGTGGCAACGTTGATTACGTGTCGTAACTTCTCACTAAGCCGCAATCCTCATCTTATGGAACGCTTCACGATAGATCCTGAAATATTATTTAACTGGCACCATTTGAACCCACAGTATTTTCTAAAAACTGTAGTCAAAGATGTCCCACGCTTATGGAAAGTGTTGCTTGTGTAGGGTCAACCTTGACCGGGCAACATTGTCACCGAGGTTTTTCTAGCTGTATACAAGGATTCGGTCATAGGTGCCCTAATAAAACAATAGTCCCCGCCCATACGCAGAAATAAAGCAGTGCGTAAAAATGCATTGATATATTTTTAATACCTGATATATTTATGTATATTACAAGTGAATATATTAAATATAGAAAATCGATACAACATTTTTAATATATATACGATGGTAGATTTTGAAATTTTTACACCGGTAGGCAAGAGGTCTGGTCTAGGGCTCCTGGTCCTCTACGTAATAACAAAATGGTATATAAGCATAAGTAATGACAACAATGTGTGCCCATGGAGATCGTTTATAACGCCTCAGTTGTGAAGATTCTAGGTTTAAAAAGTTTAGCCTCTCAATATATTTCTTAGCTGGGCATCTGGGCTATTGCAACGAGAAAATACTCTTCCAGTATTGCAGTGTTGCATTTTTTTTTCAATGTGATATCAATATCGGACATATATATATATACTCTTAGACCATACAGCTGAAGCGTATTCTTTATATCGGACGAACTGGAGTGCAAAAAATAGGTCATGAAAATAGCCGAAATGGGTATTTTCTGAGCCAACTGGTCGAGCTCAGTCGAATGGTCCTAACAGTATCGTTGTATCTTCAAAATTAACCAGATTCTTACCGGGAGGCTAAGTGAAAATACCATTTTTCCCTCATGTCGCCCATAGTCTTACCGGGCCTTTTGGGTTTAACACAATTCTGCTATCATCTGTCATAACGTAATGGTTACTTCGATTTAGCCAAATTGTGTAGCGGAAGCTTTAAGGCGTGTTCACACGCTCAAACTTTTTGCTCAAATTTTGAGCTCAAAATTGAGCAAAAAGTTTGAGCGTGTGAACACGCCTTTAGTTGCCTATTTTATCCTAGTTGGACGTTAGATTTTCCGAAGAACTTCTGTGTACTCTTCTGCTTTCTGACAAATTATATAAATCAGAATTTAAGTTGTGCAACAACCACCTAACGGTCTCAGTGAAGCATCTAGTAAAGTATATTTTGAAAATGGGCGAACCTTATTGCGAAGCAATCGGTTTTGGGGCTATGAGATGATTGGGGGTCCAGAGACTATGGGGGGCATAGCTGAAAAGATACCGGGCCCCTTCTCCGAATTCCCCCCCAACCGAAGGACGGCCGTATATTTTTATTACTAGTCTTCGGTAACCTTCTCTTAGATTTTGTTTTTGCAAAAAAACAGATAATTATATATGTGCTGTTATCTTTGTTTCTTCTTCACTGTGTTTTTATTAAATACCCTTTCTTTAGTGTACTACTACAACACTTATTATTGTCTTGTAAACTGTAACTGTATTAAAATTGACTGACTGACTGACTGACAGATGTGGCCTTTTTTATAACCCCAACCAGCTGTAGCCTTTTTGTTTTGTACGTAGTTAAATTATAAAAATTATAACAGTTTTCAAAAATATTGTTTTGTGTAGCGGAGCCGAGCAAACAGCTGGCGTTTGCTGCTTTGATGATTACGAGACGGTGCGAGACGGTTGTATATTAACTATTGTAATTGTTTAATATGCTGCTGACATTAATATTTGGCAGTAGTAGGGGGTCAGGCAAAAAAACTGACGGATCATGTCAAGTTACACCTCTGTTACTGGCGGAGAGGGGTGAAACTTGATATAAGTATAGTATTGCAAAAATTTGGCGGATAAGCTTAGGTTTAGTCCATAGGTGTAGATGGTCTCCGAGGGGGTCATCATGTGTGTCGTGGAGGTCGTCGTGGGAGGGGCAATTTTTTAAAATTTTCAGGAATTAAAATTTTTTTCTCTCAATTTTTTCCAATTTGCGATAGAATTTTGTTAGTTTGTCCCATTTTGCCACATTTCACCTTATTTTTGTCAATTTTCGGTAAAAATTTCCGTATTTCCGCACGTCTATGGCGCGTGGCGAGGGAATAACCCTTGAGTTATGGAGCCTGCAAGGAGAAGGGGTAAATATGGCTTTGGGGTGTAACTCCCAAAACATTCCCCCTATCGACAATTATGGTTTAGTTCGAGGCTTAAACTTACACTTAGGCTTACACTTATCTTTTGGCTTAGGTTAGTCTCAGGCTTTAAGGGGCAGAATTTATACACTTACCGCCGAATAGAACTTGTTATGAACCAAAAGGCGGGATCCTCTAATGATGGTTGGGTTGAAACTTATGAAAGGTCACGTCAGATGTTAGTTTGCCAACCGCTGCTACACTGAAGTGTTTGATAGAAGTGCGATAAGTACGCATATGAAATCGCTTTAAATGAAATGCGCATATTTTTTTAGAATGGAGCATAACAAGAAGAGTCCTACCCAGGTTGATTTTTTCGTATACAGACTTACCCAGGAGCCAGGATGTTGTCTTGAGAGTTGTCCCGGATCAATACAAAATGGACTGCACCATAATTCGATTTGTTCAGCTTTGTTTTCGCTTAATTTCAATTGTAATATGATTGTAGATTCGTAGAGGTCCGGCTAAAAGGCAGGAGCGTCTCACAAGCTATTTAATAGTGGAGGGGTGGTTGTCTACAATGATTTTGTTATAAGACCATCAGTTATTTTTTACACAGTGGTGTTGGAACTTTTTCAAATTCGGGGGGGGGGAGTGGATTTGGGAAGTCCCAAAATTATTATGTGTGCCCACTTTACTATCGGTGGACCCTAGCAAGCGAAGTATGGTTGGATGCATTGCGTAGTGCGTCATCTTTGCAACGCCCTTGAGCGGCATAAAATCTTATTCCTCAACTGCTGAATGCTGGCCATATAACGCTAGACACTCCTACCAGGCGGAACACATTAATATTTTTGTCATAGACTTAGCCAGGGTGGATGTATCCCCCACCTGACTATTTGTAGGCAAATTGTTTCGACGTTGAGAGGTAAAAACGTAATTTTTCTATCTCCTGGCTCCTCACCAACTATCTCCAATGGGATTAAAATTTCTTCATTTTCTGAAGTTCAGACAAGCTTGGATGTAGGCAGAGGGAGATATTCATAACATTCTTTCTGTAGCCAATTTTGGTCTAGTCATACAGGTTCATATGGGAGAGGATGGATTATCCCGAGCCTCAGGAGCGTATGGATTACCACGCGACGATCTTCCTTGGGAGGTCGCCCGATTCCCCCTGAGGCTTCACATCGGCCCTCGCCCCCTTTACCCCTGCGTCGAATACCCCGGCAAATTTCTCACCTGCTATCCCCAGGATCCGTTTTGACCCAATCTCCATAGGCGCGGGAAAGATTTCGGGTTAGGTGGTGCAGGTTGTGATTTAGTTGTACATTATTACTCAGTAGTAAAAATACATTTAAAAATAACAAGTCAAATAGCATTTTGACGCAACGAGCTTTATCAATTATTCGATTAATTGGCCTAAATTTATCGAGCAAACGAAATTGGCCAATCAATGGATACGGAGTTTTCCGTTTGATAAGCTTCGCAATAAGCTAAATTTGTTGCAAAATCTACTTAGAAAGCCGTTTCGCCCTCTGATAAATCTCAGGCAGGGACGACGGCACTCTTGCCGCTCTAATTCGCGCCCCTGCCCATTCCTGCAGCGTTAATAATGGAAATATTAGCACATGCTGTGCTGCTTATGGAAGCATGGGTTGCTCTAGATCCTAATTTGGCTGAAATATCTTCGTCGATTGTTGAGATACGGCCAAGAATATGTTTTGCCGGACCTATTTTTGACTCTACACGAGCCCCTTCGCCGCTCTTATACGGCCCGACGGAGCTATAATCCGTTTGCGCGTCTGACTGAAGGGCACAAATACAGATTTTAAGGTTTAAATGAGCAATCGCCCAAGTCAAAAAGGCCCACCCAAAGTTAAGTTTTGCGTATCGCCCCAAAAAACCAGAAACAGACACCGTCGAAATCTATGTACCACTCTGGCCAGTAAAAATTCTTCGCTACAGTCGCTGTACGCACAACTCAGGGTTCAATTAATATTGCCAAGAGTGCATTAAGGAAGAGTATGACACTTCCCTGCGTTCTAATGTTAGCTCAAGTGCAATGACACTAGCGTTGTCACCTAACTCCCTTATTGCTGGGAGGGAGGTCGTCGTCATGCATAGATCCCCGCGTCTTGTAGCGGCGGGATAGTTCTGATCTTCGTTTTGAGGAGGGTCCGTTGAACCGGTAGCTGCTCATAACGTACCCCCTTTTGAGGCCGACCTACCCTCCCCTAAAACTGGGGGGTGTCCTAGCAACCTCACCTAAAACTTGGGCGGGGGGAGGTCTGTGCATGACTACTCTCGCAGAAATGGGAAAGGGTCAGGGCGAAAACGCCCATGTCATGAAACAAGGGCTAACATTAGACTGCTGTGAAGTGTCATAATCTTCCCTAATGCACATCTTGCTTGGCATTGCCAACTAACATTGTCAAAATGCTTGGCGCACCTTGGGCGCTCCAAGACGGAGTCACTTCGGAATGGAACGGGAAAAAAGGGTTGGAAAAGCGCGGAATCTCACGTAGCATCCCATCCCCACCGGCGGACATTTGGCAACGACGCGGATTGTTATTTATTTAATGATATTATCATCTGCTAAGCATAGAATGGGTTCTGCTGTTGTGTTTTTTCTATGGGGGCTTTATAAATGTCTTATTATTATATGTATTTGTGATGTGATGTTTTTGTGTATTATATATCTGAGCGTTGCGCTGTGTAGTTAGCACGCTTTGTTGTTTTGCACGAATCTCAAGCACGTGACGCATCGATGACTGACAATGCACGCATAGTTGTGCTGTTCTACTCTCTAGTTTCAGTTTGTTTACGTAGCCCTGTTGTTATTATTATTATTAAATAAATTTATTTTCAGCGGATATTAAGCTTAGCAATATTCGTGGCTTAATACACGCGAAAAAATACAAGAGCTGATGTGTATGCTTTAGGCAGGGGGATGGGGCCCCCCTCCAACTTTTTACTCACAAATCTGAAAAAATTAACGTATGGGGTTTATAGTAAACAACCCTCTGGCCACCGCCACTGATTTTCCAGCCCCCTCTACATGTTTGAAGAGCTTGCGACGTCACCACGCTATATTATACCACCGATCTGTTTCGTGGAACAAAAACTTAATTTCCTGTCAAATAATAAACGTTGTCATTACGATGAAATACGTATTTTTGAACTGTTTTTGTTTTCGTTCTAGAGCGTATAGAATAATGTCACCTATGGGGCCGGACGTTATAACGTTAAAAAAGAACAGGTTAGAGCGGGGGGTTCGGGGTGCGGCAGCCCCACGACTTAAGCTTATAGTACAAAGCTCATATCAGGAACTTAGCTTAGGCTAAGACTAAGACTTAAGCTTAGTATATCGAGAACGGCATGGCATGCTTTATACTTCGGCCACTAAATTTGACATGGACCGAATTATTTGTGCTGGTGGTCCGATTGATTTGTTTTTCTTATATATATATGTTGCAATACCAAACCAAACCATATGTAGGGAATGATATTGAAATCATGGCTATTCCGTCTACTGAACACTGACAGTTGGTTGCTAAAACATCTCGTCTCCCACGGTATAGTTGTACCAAAAACCCTGGTCAATTTATACTCCGACTAAAGCTAACCCTAGGATTAAAGAACATGGCTTGTTTGTCAATCTAGCTGAGGCGAAGTGTGTGGACCAAGTTGCACAAGGAAGTACTTGTGCGAAGTCGAATTAGTCGGGGAACGAACTGCAATGATTCGGAGCATAAAAAACAAATATGTTTATTAACTAAACGCATACTGATAACCAAATAGTCAGCGTGACGACGTTTGCATTAGGCATAAAGGCCATTATTGCGAGTTCGAAGCTTAGGCAATGGCTTACCAACAACCGGTATACCAGCAATAAATTTTTTTACGTAAACAAAAATAAAATACGTTGTTTCTCAACTATACAATAGCATGTTAATAATAAACTGGTATTTGATCGGTAAAGGGAATAATTTCGCCCGCTATCCGGCTCCTAGCCACATATGCCACAGGAGAACTACAAAGAGAAATTGTGGAGGGAGTAAAATACATTTTACATCAGATATTTCTGCTTTACCGCAAAAGTTGATTCAACTCAATTTTATTTAGTAGTGCCTTTCGAAAACATAGCTAGTCGCGGGCTGCCGCTGTGCGTTCTGCACCAACACAGCTGGGTAATTTGTTGCATGGGTCAATAACTGCAGTACTATGTTTTAAAGTCTGACAAAAACTTAGGTTTAATAAGTTATATTTGATGTCCACGTGTTTTTCAGTTGTGAGACATTATAATAAAGGTTAGCGGACCAAGCCACTGAGAAATATAAAAACCATAGTAGGGTCATGTTTTAAACGGCGTAGTTCCAAAGGATCAATATTAAAATATAATAATTTTTCGTTGCATGATAAGCCAAAGATTCCGATTCCGGCTGCGAGCCTACGAGTGAAATACCTTTGTACTTGTTCCAGTTTGTAATTTTTTTAAACAAGTTTGAAGGCGACCGCACCTGACTGGCACATTCAAAATAGTACGATAAGTATGGTATTTTCAAGGAAACAGAATAACAATATATACAACAGCGAAAGAGCATATTTATTTGTCGATATGCTTTTGCAACAGTAATATTGTAGTGCGATTGGTGTTTGAGATCTTTACTGATGATACCGCCTAAGTTTTTAAATTGAGAGACGGAAAGAATTATACTGTTTTTGATATACACGAAATTTGGGTTTCTTTTGCCAAAATCAGAAGTAAGGACTAACAAAATATATTATTATTGTGTTATATAAGTAGGTAGGGACGCACTGTGATGCTCAAAAGTGGGGGTTGACCGCTGCGGACTGCGGAAGGTTGATGAGGCTATTTTACGACGGCTGGTTTTGCCCGAAATGTGGTGCCACCTCAGGCTCCGCCCCTATATATATGTACGGTATGCCTACTTAGGCTTATGCTTAGGCACTGTGTTATCTAAAGCTTTGTAACGAATTTAGCAACACCGTAACAGCTTATTATTCAAGTGTCTCTGTATATGACAATACCGCCTGACTTCACAAAAAGCTTAGCAAATGTTTAAAAATTTTTACGTTTTTAATCTGTATAAAAAGCTTTTGTTATCAGTTTGTTTTAGCTATAGTGCATTTTTCCGTTCTGGTGTAAGCCAGGGCTCAGTATGTTATTCGTAGGTGGGGGCAACTCAAAGTGGGTGTGGACTTATTAAGGGAAAAATCCTATTTTTGCCGAAATGTGATGGCGCAGCTCCCATCCGCTCTTGCTGTGCCCCTGGGCAAGGGCGTAGCCAGGGGGGGGGTTGCGGGGGTCGTGACCCCCCTTTTGGTTCAACCCCAAACAAATTTTTTTGAGTGATTCCGGTTGAAAATCATATCGAAAATTGGTCCTAAAACTAGCCTCTCTCGCACTAGAAAACAATTACTTTCAACCGTATTTTTGACCAAACTTCACATTTTTGTATAAAAATTCGCTATTTTGGCAACAGTTGCAATTTTTACTTGTTTATGGCGTACTTAAAATACCAATTCTGGAAACCGCTTTCACATTTCTGAGCGGGACCCCGCCCCCCGGACCCCCTTTTAGGCTTTTAGGTACCCACTGTGGGCCGGGACCCCCCACTTTTAAAATTCCTGGCTACTCCCTTGCCCCTGGGTGTAACGTTTGTTCAAAGATCCGTTTGTGACGTGTAATTTCCGGTTGTTGGATCAAGTTAATATCGCCCTAGCTCGTAGCATGTATGTAAAGTTATTCCCTTCCGGGTTACCGTATTTTATCATGTTTCTGTTTCATTCTAAGCTTAAGCATATTTCGGGTTTTAGCCTAGGCTTAGCTCGGGCTCACAATTGAGCATGAGCATTTTGCCCTATGGTACTAATGTCAAGTTCCCACTTCCCTAACGTTATGTGCGCAAAATTTTGATATGATTCCGGTTGTTTTAGTTTAGACCCAAATCCTGTCAATTCTTAAACCATGAACCGCAAAACCTTAAACCTAAAACAAAAACCTTAAACCATGAACTTGATAAGATATCCGCAATCCCAAAAAATAAATACGGAGCTCGAGCTGTTGTTGCAGCCACAGCATCGCTTTACAAATCAGGGGCCGCGGAGCCGGGGGGGCTGGGGGGGGGGCTTTAGCCCCCCCAATAATTAGGACCAAATTGAAAACAGTGAAAAATTAAAATAAACCCAAACGGCGACGACGAGCCAACCCCGAATATTGAACGATTGCAGGTCTGGTTTGATACGAAGTACCAGCACGCGCTGCATACTCAACATTGCATGAGTATATAGCATGTTAGCACATTAGCACAAGTTTTGTTTCATAAGAAGTATATAGTTTTCTTTATATTTTTTCAGTATATGTTTAATATTTATTTTGTAGATGTTTGTAGTCCTTTGTTGCTACACCTGCAGAAAGTTTTCTTTTTTGAAACTTGTGGGAATATTGTTTTTAGTGTAGAATGGATAGATTGGCGTTTGTACCTCACAAATATTTTGGAATTGGGTTTTTTGTTTTGCCATTCAGCCGTTTTCTTTACATTGTGATTAGATTTAGCGCCACAATTGCATCCAAAATCAAAATTTTTTGCGGGACCGAAGCGAACCCGCACCACCCCAAATGGCGCCGCGCTTTGCCCAGGTATCGCCCCATTAGCCCCCCCAATATTGGGGATGCTCCGCGGCCACTGCAAATTCACTAATTAAGCGGACCCTGTGTCACATCGTTATGTTGTCCTCAGGGCATAGGTGCCGGTTAATAGCTGATTAGGTGAGGCATAATTTTGTAGGGAAATAAATTCTGTTTGTTTACTGGCAACCGCAGATAGATCCGATCGTGCAAAGTCTGGCCACCCCCCATAGCGTATTATGTCGAGTTTTCCAGTCGAGTAACCGTGTAGTGTTTTGTGTTTCTAACCTTGAGGCTTGAGGCTTAGAGTAAGTCAAAGTCTCAGTCTAAGCCTAGGTCTAACTTAGACTGTTTAAGCCTACTCCTAGCAGCTAAACTTTAAATTTATATCATATAGTACTCATGTCAAATTCCACCCTCAGTTATAGGTGTACCAGTGTTACACATCTCCCAGTGTTGAGCAAGACTAAAAAGCGGTAGATTAGTAACAAATATTTCACTGGTCCTATTATCTAAACTGTTACGCAGAAACGCAACCCTTTGCGCATGCCCAATGCTGCCGATTCCAATTGGCAAGAACGCATATTGCCACGTGCTGCGGTACCTGCGTTTGTCGTGTGGCACATTTATACAATTGCACGTGCGTTGTTATTCGATCGCTTAAGGAACCAAGCAAAAGTTCCCAGATAGTTGAATCGTACGTGCGCCTTCGCTTGAAATTATAAAGTCCAGGTTCGACTCTAAAGTCCAGCCTTAAATTAGCTAAGCATTGCAGGATACACAAACTATTTCGGGCGTTAAGCGGTTGAAAATAATTTGTATGTTTCTTTAGCATTTCATTGTTTGCTTATAATATTTGTACAAATATGTACACTAATAGTGATTTTCACTAATAGTAATTTTAATTTCACACATTCACAAAGGTTGCGTATTTAGTTTGCCTATCTATACACTGAAAATACTTTCCTAAAACAAGTTTCTTTGATTTTTGCACCACCAGATATTCTTTAAAAATTCAAGGAATATGTACTTCTTGAAAACTTCAAATAATTGTCTTTTTAAAGATATATATCTTACAGGGAGTAACCGGAATTCCGGTTCCGGTTCCGGCGAAAATCGCGTTCCGGTTGCGGTTCCGGCAAAGAGCAAAAACCATACCGGAGCTGAATTCCGGTTTAAAAATTTTATTTGAAATTTTCCACGTTTTTTGTTTCATCCTGTAATCCAAAAATATGTAATATATTATACAATGATCAAGGTCCAATACAACCACGCAAAAGAAAAGATTAACTAACCAATTTGCCGTGTGAAACGTAAGTAGGACACATAATTTGAGCAGGATTTTTTCACAATAACCTGCAGGATTTTGTTAAATCAAAGCCAGGTCGATGCTGCAGCAGCTATTTTACACATCCAGAAGTCTGTGGGATACGTTTGAATTAAACCGGTCCAACTCGGTAACAGAGTATGGCTTACGCAGAAGTACTTAGGGTATGCTTGGCTAACATAAATTGCGTCAAGCACCCGCCAGTGCGCTTGTAAACTTGGTAAATCCGTCTAAATTGAAGTAAACTAACGTTATCTGCAACGCAGCTAGAAACTGCTTTCTTGGCAATGAATTGTATTTATTGAAACTGTGCGAGCAGCATCACAGTGTGTCTCATTTACAGCATTCTGATTAGAAAGTTATGATCATTATGATCTAACTGACGGACACTGTTTGTCCAACGCTAGCCTCAACAGTGTCTCTGACCACTGATCAGAAAATTACCTTCTATCTATTATTTTCTCTTAGAATCATGGTAAACCAATAATTTTAAGTTTCCTACAGAATATGCAACAAACGTATGTGTAGTAAAGGGAAAGACTGGAGACAGAGCGAAAGTGTGTATTCTACGCTCCAAGCTTTGTAAGCACATACCATTTGACGCAGTATACGCAATGGTGTATAGTGACATTTTTTGCTCTGAATGTCCAAAAACCGACATATTTGATCGATAAATAAACATTATTAACTTCCTCAGTCTCTTTAAAGTTTCGGAAAGGCAATAATACAATCGCAATACATTAGGTTTAATGTAAAAGTAATTTTTAATGCATTTTAAATCTTTATACCTTCATTTCTTCCATTATCTGTTTTACTATATATAAATTTCGAAGACCAGGTTCCGGTTCCGGATCCGGTTTAAATGGATGGTTCCGGTTGCTGGTTCCGGTTCCGGTAAATTTCGGTTCCGGTTATTCCCTGATATCTTATTAGTAATCTTTGAAATTTCAAGGATAGTTGAATTTTAAAACAATATCTGGTGGTGGAAAATCAAAGAAACTTCTTTTAAATTTCATGAAAATCTATTTTCAGAGTAGAAATTTTGCTCGATATCAGCTGAGCTGTGCCATAATTGCACAACCAGTAAATATCTCTACGTGCTGTAATTATGCCTAAAATGACATTACACAGTTGTAGTCTTTAAAATTTTACAAAAAATTTAGTATGAAGGTTTAAAGCAGTAGATATATATCAGGGGGCGTGGCCGCAATGTCCTGTCTTGTGGTACGTATTGGATTTTAAAGTCCGCAGTAGGGCCTGGTCGGATTCCGGTTAGGTACATAATAGTTCATTTGGGCTGGCCAAACTGATCAGGGAACCGAACCGCCTACATATGTTAAAAGGGCACGCAAGTACCAAGACCTATAATCGGTGTAAATCGAAACATTTATATGCATTTGTCGTTGTCCGATAAAACACTGACCGAAAACCCACACATATAAGTCTAGTTACGAATAATTCCCGTTTTCTGATAACGGTTATCGGGTTATTGTTGGATGGGGCCGGATGGGGTTACAGTTTCGTCAGATCGGACCGGATTAATCAATCAATCAACCAATGAATCAGTCAATTATTTAGTATCACAACAAGAACATTAAGTGCACATCATACACTTAGTGACTTATAACATATGGTATCGCACATTTAATATATCAAATAGAATAACGTTGCGGTGTATATACCGACACTTACCACAAGTTTTGATGGCATTTTTGAAATTTTTAAGTGTCTAGCAGACGAGAAAAGAGCAGTCAATAAATCTTAGAAATTAGCATAGATTGAAACACTTCCGGATCGGATTGTTTATATTTTTTAACCGATGCGGTATTATATTTTAATTCTATCGATTGTTTTTGAATATTAAAGGCGTGTTCACACGGTTCACACGCTTAAACTTTGCTGAAATTTTGATCAATATTTGAAAGCATCTTTTTTGCATTTTGAATTAAGTTTTGCACTGTTCAAACTTTTAAAGGATATTCCTTTAGCCAATCATCGACGAGACGTTTCATATACCTGAAAAACTTTAAGCTCAAATTTTGAAACAACGCAATTTCCTTTTAAAAATAACTGTCCAATTTTGAGCTCAAAATTTGAGCAAAAAGTTAGAGCATGTGAACACCTATTAACATTTAAAACAAACGCTGCAAAAGGCGTGTAACAGTCTCAGATGATGCGTTAGAAACATGCTTATCAGTGGTCGGCTAACCTAACACAGCATCTAATGCCGTTGTTATTATTATTAGCAATTTTGTTGTTTCTTTGTAGTCTTTCTAACCTAGGCCACATGCCTTTGTACTGTTATGTTGTTATCAGCACTACAAGTGACATTTGTTCGGCAACAGAAATCCATATCGTAATCCCTAGTTATTATATTACCAATGTTTTGACGCAGGCTATAAATGTTGAGCGTATGTTAAAGACTAAAATAGAACAGTCGTTGGTAGTTCAATATGTTGGTCCTAGATTTTATACTACATAGTGGTCAAAACATAGATAGGGTGTCGTAAGAAGATGGAACGAGGGGGGTGGTGGTGGCGACCCCTCCCACTTTGTATTGACAAAAGTGAAAAATTATCTGATGGGGTTATAGCAAAATGAATGTTAAAGACCGGTTCCCGTCCAATTTCGAAGTCCTTGTGACGCCCGTAGCAGCCTTCCATTCTGGTGTCCCTTCTCCGTGTTTGGTTTCGAAGTGAGAGCGTGGAAAAATGTCCATTTTCTATCTGCTTGCCGATAATAACTACATCTTAGTCAGGCTTTTCCTTAATGGATGGGCTCGCTATGATGAACTGAACTCCGGATGCAAAACCCTTCGAGCTGCAACATCCAATGACCGGTAATAAACAATATACTACTACTATCTTGAAGTCAGGCTGGCAGTAAATGTCAATATTCTCGTGTGTACTTACCCATGTTATGGACACTTACATGTTTCCGATATTTGCTTGCCATAAAATTGACTACAAGCTGAGTATGTTCTACTAACAAAGAATGTATACGGATCCATTAGTGGCATTTGTGTATTACCCAGCAAAAAACCAACCGATACTGTTGTCCTAACGTGTTTGTTGCCACAAAAGAATGAGTGTAGCGAATAGCAAATAAATATTCATTACCCTATTCATTACCTTCCACCCATGGTTGTGGCTGTGCACGGCTGAATGCTTCGGTAATTGCTTCTGCCATGGGGAAGTCGTCGGAACCTTCCGATAGGTTCCCGCCATTGTGCCCTGAAATGAAGACGGAGCCGCAGCACCAGCCAGCTAAATCGCGCCACATTGGTGTAATCGTGACTTGAAGGATTTTAGAGTTGGGGCGGAGACTACTAATTGCGGCAGTATGTTCCATATGGTCACGTTTCGATGTGCGAAGCTATACCTGCGACTGTTTAGACGTGCAGTTGATTTAGCGCGAAGTTGGAGACGTGCACTAAATTCGAGAAATTACGTAATTTTTGTATTAAATCCACATAGAGTTTCATAGAAAGAAAACATATTTCATAATACTATTTTACAGGGAAATAAATACATATATATAGTTATATCCTTGTTGTGCCTTTGCTACTATTATGTTCACACTGAAGGTGCTACACACCGACGGCCCAAACAGACTTGTATTCGCTTCTGAATTATATCTTGTAATGGCTAATAAATATATTTGATACTCTGTGCAAAGCTCTATATGAAAAGATCCACGAGCGATCATACATTGGATCAGCCGGGACTCGAACCCGGATTTCTAGCTTGCAAGACTAGCCCTTGCGACTTATATCTTGTGATGGCTAATGTACGGGCAATTGTGTGGCATGGCTAGGCAATAAGTTATCGGATTAATAGTTTTGCTTTTTATTTTTGCCTTTTGTTTGTTTGTTTCTATCATTAAAGTTCAATTTTGTAGTTTACAGGTCCGACGCATTTACTATCATATACACAGCTAGCCATGAAAAACCCATCCGCGGCCGCATTTGTGCTACTCGGATTAGGCATGCAGCATTCGTTTCAAAACATAACTGTCTCTTCATTTATTGCATGCTGATCGTGTAACCTTCAGCGGAAAGCTTCGTAGAAGCTCTTTAGGTTTCTGAAAAATTATCGCATGCTGTATACAGACTGTCTTTAACGTTATGTAATTTCCTCAAGTTTAAAATTTTAGATTTCTCATCTCGATACTTGTAAGATCTTATTGATTGACGTTGCGTAGTAACGATTTTATACGAAATTTCTCAAAATTACAATTTTTAAAATTCCTAAATTTTTTCAAATATAGTCGTGTTGGATGTCATGCGATTTGGCGCAAAATGAGGTAGTCAAACGTGATCTCTTAAGAAGTTACAGGGCAAACAGAATTTTGCTACATATAAAAACGCTGTATATTTAGAACTGTTGGAAGGAACAAAAAACTAAAATCATTGACTTCGTAGCCGCTTACATCGGGTTTCTTTAGTGATATAGGTGATCCAATTATGCCCCCAAGTAACCCTGAGGGGAGCTATGTTATAACGTTAGAAAAAAGAACAGCTTAGAGCGGGGGTTCGGGGGGCGGGAGCCCCCCGACTTAGGCTTAGGCTTAGTGTATGTGTCATATAAGGACCTTAGGTTAGGCTAAGACTAAGGCTTAGGCTTAGTATATCGAGAACGACATGGCCAGCATTTTATTTACGCCCTTCAGGGTTACTTTAGCCCAATTATGTATGGTGGAATTTGACTGCGAAACAGGAATACTCATCCGGGTATTTCGTTTCGACCCCAAACAATTTGTGTCTTGGGTAAATCGTTCCCGGAATAGGTCTCTGACCAGAATCGCAACTATTGTTAGGCGTAGTCCGGCTATAAATGTACACGAGGACGAATTGTCCCGAGGACGAGTTTTACAATAGACAAATTATCTGGGCACGAATTGTCTAGGTCCATTTTTTATTAAAAAATTGAGCTCAAGTTTTGAAGCATGATGATTTTCCAGATGTTTTAATTATAGATTACAGTCAAAGTTTGATTTCAGAATTTGAGTAAAAAGTTTGAACCTCTGAACGCAGTAGTATATAGTAGTATATCGTTTATTACCGGTCATTCGATGTTGCCGCTCGAAGGGTTTTGCATCCGGAGTTATGTCCATCATCGCGAGCCCAACCATTAAGGAATAGCCTGGCTGCAACATACTCTGTCAGCCTTATGCCAATATAACACAACATATAGCACATATTTAAATAAACATGAATTACAAGAACAGTCAATAAACGCGCCTTTAAATAGTGTACCTCACACTTATATATATCTTACCCAAGTTTGTTTTTTTAATTATTCGTGTTCCACGTTTTACAGATGTATATATACGTATATAACATTTAACATATATACATAATATATATATCATGTACTGTACTATCATAAACGCGTACTGTATTCGTTTTTAGAATTTCAAATTTTTATTTTGTGTTTGAGTTCGTAAAGTTGTTTTTCTATGAAGTTCGTCCGATTATTAAATTTATATGCATACAGGGACTCAACAATAGTCACTCGCAATACATCCAATTATAAATGAATAATTCTTCGCGCACTGAAAACTTTTCGATACCTCACCAAACCCGCGAGTACTGTTTTTTTAATAAATCTTCGTTTTTTTTCGTATTTCATTCAACACATATATATGTTTTATTTAGGTCCTCACTACCGTAGATATAATGTAGAAAAATACTCAAAAAATGTGTGTATGCAATAAGAACTATATAACGATGTGTACGTATAGTTGTTATTATATATATAGTTACATTTATATATTTATATGTTTTTTCCATTATTTCCCCACCCCAGCCCGCGTTTGCCCAAAAATGGTCATATTCTGGAAATTTTGGTATTTTTGTGGTTCTCGAGACCTCTCCTAGTCATATCAAGCAAAATAGAATTTTTTAAAATTTTATATGTTTTCGGGTCCCATGGGCCCCCTTGGGAACCCAAAAAAATTATTAAAAATTAGATTTTTATCCACCATTCGACGGAGCTTCCCAAGCTGAATCGAATGGTGATATTTTTAAGGGGATCCATTAACCGGTTCCTAAGTTATGGCCAAAAATATCGCAGGCAGAGAGGCTCAGCAGTTGAACAGTTTTTGCCCATAACTTAGGAAGCAAGACGCGTTGAATGGTGTAATTTTTAAGAAAAAAATTTTTTGGCTTCCCGATGGGGGACCCTGAAAATTGGGACCTGGAAAAATCGAAAATCTAAAATTTTAAAAATTCAATTTTTTGGTCGGAATGATCAGGGCAGGTCTCGAGAATCACTAAAATACCAAAATTCCAGAATCTGACCATTTTTGGGCAAATGCGGGCTGGGGGATAATGGGAAAGAACCTATTTATGTAGGGGATTCCAGAGGTAGTGGAGTGGTGTGAATGCTCTCCCAGATTTTGGTTACTGCAGTTCACCCGTACGATGGAGCCCACAAGTTCGAATTTGCGCCGCCACCGACTAGAAGATGTTTCAATCGCACTGGCATGCTCAAAGGATATGGGATGGTGGCGTGCTAGATTCGTGCACCCGGACTGATTGTACGTACACCCATTTGATCATTAATTAGACGTTTTCCTTACCTACGTAAATAAATATATATAACAACCAGGCGCTTAGCATGCTATTCAGAAGTCAGGGGTGTGCACTCAAACGGGTGAGGGTGCGCTAGAAGAAAATTACAGAGGCCAACTTACAGCGGCCCTCTCTTAATCAAAAAGTTGGGGGGCAGGCTGCCTCCCCCGCTTCCTTTTGCTGGGCCCGTGATGACAGCTATATAAATACGCCGTCAATATTTTGTGTATAATATGCATGGTATTCATGAGCGTAGCCAGAAACTTCTGCATGGAAGGGCAATGAAGTGGTAGGGGGCACAGCCTAAACGTGTTTCTACATTTCTGTTATGTTTCGGGGGGGGGCATAGCCTGCCGTACCCCCCCCCCCCCGCCCTTTGGCTGAACTCCTGATGCTACATCAGAAAATTTATAATATATATGATGTATATAGGCCATCAATATACTGGGAATATATATACAATTATTGTTATATTTTTTACTTTAACAGATGCTATGCAATTTTATAATAGAACTCCAGGGGTGCGTTTTTTTGTCAAAAAGAACGTTCTCTAAAAACACGGATCGGCAAGATTGTATAATGGGGACTACTTTTTTCTTTCCTTTGTCTCATTTTTTTATTCGTCTTTTTACGGTCCAGGGGAGTATATTTCTTTCAGCCCAACATATATATAAACATAATTATTGATATTTTTAAGTTTTAGTCCAGAGGTACAAAAATAATTTATAATAAATGTAGAGTTATAAGTAAGTTGTATATATTGCGTGTTTTGAGGTCTTTTGTGTGGCGGCACTCGTAGTCACAACATCTCTTTTGCTATTACGTAGTTCAAGCGTTTTTTGTGTAGATCAGCGTACCGTATATATATACAGTTGTTTGTCCGTAGGGAATTTAGCTAAATCAAAAAACCTAACACAAAATATCTGATAGCCTAATTCTATATTTGGTTTTTTGGACAGCTTCTAATAATTATTTTTGACGTATAGAAGTGAGAGAGCCTCATTTTGAAGTTCTGCTCCGGACATGGCTCTGCAGGAACAATGTCTCATGGCTCCAATCACGTCGACTCGTCCACTAGTAAGCTATCTTAGGTTATGCTCTTAAAGGCTCCTAATAATAAAGGTTGTTTTTGGTTCTAATACTCAAAAAAATATGGCATATAGTATACAAACCAACAACGATACATACTATGTGTATAGTTGCTTTTCGAGCTTTTAAGAGCCGAACCGAGGTAGGCCTCGCTGTTCTTGGCGCTGGATAATCACTACTGTACAATCCTTCGGTTGTAATTACATTTGTTGATTTACGGAAGAGCATTTATGAGCGGACGTTAGCGCTTTCCAGATACATGGGGCAAGGCACGGCTGTCACAAGCAGATCTTAGGCGCGTCGGACTTAGTGGCAGCCTCGATTCGCGGGGGCTTCATGTTCTTATGTGCGGTTACTCTTCCTAAGATATGTGCTGTGACTGAAGGTATTTAGGTTTGCCGTAAGAATGCGCTAGATTTTCAGTATTGTGGTGCCAAAATTGGAGGCTCTTCATGATCCTGCCGAATCCGGTTATCGGGTAAGTCATTAAATAAATCATTTAGCTTTTTCTACACGTATTAGATTGTTTATTCTGCCGTATATCTATATGACTGCACCACGAGGGCTCGCTATGGTGGACTTAAAACCTTCAGCAACTCCCGTTTAGGTTCGCTGTCAATCAATCAATCAATGTCATGCTTGCCAAGCATGTTTTAGGAATATAAACGTTTTTCTTGCAACATCTGATAACCCGGTGGAAACATATATTTATTGGTATCGCGTATTGCCATATATGGCGCCTTTGTGTAAAAACAAAACAAACTTGGCTGGCGACATGTTCAAAGTAAAAAGAAAGTGGGTGCGGGAAGTATATATTTCCTCCTTTGTTTGTGATTTTCAAATCTTTTATTAAAACATGATTATAATTCGATTATGAATGCTCACGCTGCCTTACTACTACACTATTCAATACCTCAGTCAGTAGTACACAATATGCTCCAAATTTATCAATAACATTAAAATATTTGGATCATCTCCATTTCGCTCAAACCTTACAACATTGGTGAGTGGGAACTTGACATGAGCACCGTAGGATAAAGTTTGTGAGCCAGGCTAATGCTTGGGCTTACTTATGCTTAGAGGTACAAAAATTTGTAGCATCGTCATAGGAAAAACTTGACATGATACACCATAAGGAGAACTTGACATGATCCCAATATTCATATATAATCGTTTTTTTTTATATTTTTGGGCTCGCCATTTACATAATACCTCATGATGCATCTATGCTTGCTTGTTCGTTGCCAGCGGCGCATCCTGGAATTTCCGTTAGGCTTTTATTGTACATTTTGAGCCACATTTTATAGACTGCCCACAATCTCTGTCGAAGGTTGGGTATCTCGTACGGGGGTTGTAAAAAATTAATTACCAAGTCATCAATCAAATATATATTATATATATCACAAAAATGGACATTATATATGGACACTAATATCCGGCGTTTCACTACATGTAAAGCAGCATGGTGCGAAGTATTTCTCTAGTTTTTTTGTCATTTTTATCGTGCTGTAAAAATACTGTATGTAGTCCATAAAACTATATATACGTGAGCCCTTAAACCCTTTTCTGGGCCCATACGTATTCTGGTTGCTTTTTTGATTAATCTTCTTGATCAACCGTACCTAGGGCACGGGGGACGCCTCCGTGTGGAGTATATGTCACCATGAATTTCCGTCTGCGGATAAGTAATCTTTTTGTTAAGTCAACCCTTTAAAACGGAGCCATCAGGGCTTCAGTTTCTCTGCAGGGCTCAGGTCACCAATTTGTGATCGTAATTTTGTGTGAAATGTTGATATTTTCAATATTTAATTAAACTAAATTTTGAATTTTGGTTTTTTTGTATTTTGGCGTAGCTGTTGTCAACGATGCACCGACAGCGTCGTCCCGGACCCCAATTTTAGCTGCCAGGTGTCCCATATAAAAATGTCCAACCCACAGTTTTGTCAACAACGTTTCCATTGCAGATTGTATACGAAACATTAGAAGCTGCCGCCACCACAATTGTTCAGCTGGTGGTGGTATTATAACTTGTTTCGAACACCCTGCATCTCCCGCTGCTCAGCGCATGGTTACGCGAATGGCTGCTGCACATTCGCAACTAATTTTTTTTCAACATCGTTAGTTTACCCCCCAACAATGAGTGGGTGATGCCCCAATTTGGAATTTGCTGGCGACGACCTGCGTCGGACCCCTCGCCGCCACACTGATCACGCCTGACAAAGTGATCAGACGCCGCGCCACCCACAAAACGGCTGATCCTGCCTGCCATGGGCCAGGACCTCGAGCATCTATGTTTAGTCTCTTACAGCCCTTCTTTCAATGGATGGTGCCTGAAACTTGTTCTTCGGCAGACGCGCAGCTGCACTTCTGTTTTACGCGGGGTACAAGTCAATATCAAGGGCGTCGTCAACCCCCCTCGGCTATGTGAACATTCTTCGACCAGCTATCAATTGTTATTATTTGTTTTATATACGTATATTCATTTGTACATGTTCAATATGTGTTCTCAGTGTCATTTATTTGTTGCTGTCTCTGAGGAAAACAGATTTTAAGCTCTGTCTAATTTACGTAGTATGCATCTGGAATGCAAGCAAACTTTTCTGTTTTCGTCCTTTGCTTACCAAACAAACAATACGTAATACAACGGTGCCTATTGTTTCGTTTCGGTCACGCGTGTCTCCTGTTTCAAATTTCGCCTGGCTATTGTTTGTTTGTTGAGCTGTTTGCTAGCCGACGACCGCTGTTTATTATTGATTGGACTTGTCGTTTCTTGGGCTTTGTTTCGATGGTTGAGCAACTAAGCGGCTCCTCCGCAGAGCGTAGAGAATGGATTGGAGGGGGCGTAGTATCCGTGCCCCCTGAAATATCACAGAAATATGTCCACGGTTATGTGTGAAAGGTAGTGTTTACGGAGTGAATCCCTGTACGGAAGTGTCCTGCTACGCCCGTGCTCCTCCGACTACGTAGTTGTCGTAGCAGCTGTGAAGAAGTAGCACTACTCTAACAATTCGGCTAGTAGATTGATAATGATAATCATAGTAATCATGGTGATTGTGAAATTTGTCAAAACCTGTTGTTCAGTCTCTTAAACTAAAATGCAATGCGACTTCTCTCGGAGAATAACTACAGCGGCAGTCGATAGTGAGCATGTTGTTTGGCTGGGCCGGGTATTTGACCAACTAAAGCCAGTCAAGATCTACAATAATGAAATGTGTCTGTCTGTTGTATGTGGCGTTGTTTCGTATAGCTGCTCCTTCCTTGTTGCGAGTCGTAATGCTGATGAAGTTGCATAGGCCCGAATTGTTGTTGCTATCTTGGAAATGTGGCTTCGTTCATTTGAAGATGGTTGGGTTATTTAAACTTTGTAAATAGTAATAAGGGTTTAGAGAAACTTCACCAGGCAGCGAGCCGCGTTGGGTTGGTGGGACCCCCGGCGGCATGTGTGACCAAGATATTGGCTGCTAGCGCTCATCGATACAATTTCAAGATTGCCCCTCCCCGTGAGTGGAAAAGTGTTCAACGTCACTGCGGCCGGGGCAATTGTCTAAGATGACCTTTGGTAATAATGTGAGTCTAGTTCAGCTTTACATTGGTATATATGTCAACAAGTGTGTCCTGTGTCAAGATTCGAGCGAACATTTACGAATGATCGGTCATGAATCGGTTATCCCCTTCAGCCGAAATTTTGTCTGAACATTTTTGAATATAGAAAGAGATTGTGAAATATTTTGAAAATAGATAGCCGATTTTGGTATCACTCGATTCAGCTCGATCATACGGTTAAGAAAACACCTATTTGACCCACATCCCTGAAATTTTTTTACCCCCTTCGGAGCCCAAAAATTTAATATTGCCACCGTTCGACTAGGTTTGATGAGAGAAATCCACTGGTGTGTAGCTTATTGAAATCTACACCACCGTTTCGCTTCCAGAGAATTGATAGCGGTGGTCATTGGCTTTTACTTCCTCGTATATTCTCCGCTTCCGACTAGGTATCAACTTGACAGTGATGTCACGTTTAAGGGGTCCACGAGCGATCATTCATTGAAGCAGCCGAGATTCGAACCCGGATATCTAGCTTACAAGACTAGTGCGCTACCATTACACCACAGGACCCGATCACAGCGTGTTCAGCTAAGCTATATATATGCTAGCGTAGTGAGATGCTACACATATATACGATAAAATTCCAGGCTACCGAAATAGTAGTATCGGACCTGATTCGGAAGAACAAAATATTTGTATATATTTTAAGTACACATATTGGGTTGTCCTGTAGCAGTCATCAGCCAAGTCAACTGGCTAGCACAAAACTGTCTAGTAATATATTTGAGTTTTGTTTTCGAATTTGTTTGCTGCTGTCCTTGGTTGTAAAATCTGTGTTTACTGTTATATTGTTGTTGGATAGGTAAAATTATTGTCAACTGGAAAGCAACAATGTTTTTTGCTAAAAATATTGTTGATGTCATAATCACGGATTGGATGTGTGGATTTTTATTATTCAGAAAAAAATTTTGTTTTTGCTTTTCTGGGAAACTGCTTATATGTTGCCCTGCGTACTAAAATGATGCTGGTGCTTTTGATGATGACCACCATATACGGAAGTACCCTATCTAGCTTCGATGCCACCTCAATGTTTTACATACGTATAAATAACTAGAATCAGACAGGGGCGTCGCAAGATATTCTTCAAAAGTGGAGGAAGCCGGTCGTTTACATTGATTTTGTTATAATGCCATCCCGTGAGTTAATTTTTTCCACGTTTAGAGGGGCTCCGCCAGCCATGATGCCCGCGCTCTGTTGCGACATTTCTGGCGGTTGTATATATACAATGTCTGTTTCGCAATGCCATGCAGCTAGGATACATTATGCTGCCCGGGATCACGATACATAGTTATGTAGCATAGTAGCATCTCACTACGCTAGCATATATAGCGTAGCTGAACACGCTGTGATCGGGGCCTGTGGTGTAAAGGTAGCGCGCTAGTATTGCAAGCTAGAGGCCTGGGTTCGAATCCCGGCTGGTGCAATGTATGATCGCTCGTGGATCTTTTCAGTTGGTGAACCCGACGTGATCCCCTCCACGGAGTTTATTCACACAGCTAGAGCTCTCAACGCACGCTCGCTCCGCGACTCCACAGGAGAGTTATGTAGCGTCTCACTACGCTAGCATATATAGCGTAGCTGAACACGCTGTGATCGGGGCCTGTGGTGTAATGGTAGCGCGCTAGTCTTGCAAGCTAGAGATCCGGGTTCGAATCCCGGCTGGTCCAATGTATGATCGCTCGTGGATCTTTTTAGATATATTGTCCTTATAGGCATTTTCGTTGCGAGTACTCATTTGTACTAAGAGAATGTATACATTGCAGAAATATGGTATTATACATAGCTATTGCACCCTACTATGCATTTGCGGGATATGTTTAGCTTGCCACCGGCCGACCCCCCCCCTCTCCCCCAAATTATTATATATATTACAAGAAGAATCGATCATGATGTACGATAGTGTTGTTCAATCTTATAATCGCCGTCCGTATCTACGTTCTAACACTAAGACTAACACATTAAAACACTCACTTGCCGTAAGGGTTATTAATGCGTGGAATTCGCTCCCAGAATCTGTAGGTAACAAAAATCATGTGAACGCTCCAAGCGCTAAACAGTTCAAAGACTTACTTAAACAAGTTCACCTAACTCGTTTTTTACATTATGACACAAACATATATAGTCAGTTGTAAGAGGGCAACCCCAACTGATTAGTCTATTGGTTGACACAATGCTATTCATTTGTTGTAACAAGAATAACAATATTTAGTTTCAATTTTGGCATGTATTTATAAAATGTATCATTGATCAACCAATAAAATTTTGTTTGTTTCTCTGTGAAATTGAATTATCAAGTACAGATGTAAGATTTAGTCGATAGTAATGTAATATGTTTTTCGTTTTACTTCATATGCAATCAGGAGCGGCACAAACTCTTCAAAAGTGCAGGCGGCCGGCAAAAAAGTGGAGGAGGCAGGTCGCTTACATTTATTTTGTTTTTAACCCCATAATGACCGTAGGCGCAATTATAGGGGGTACGGGGGACAAATCCCTTCCACTTTTTGACATTTCGCCACCCCCCCCCCCTCACTTTTTGGACTGATAAATTTTTAGTGCTCTGTAATAAACACACGTGATTATAGATTATATGTTTTTGCCTGTAACGGTCCCCCCACTTTTTTTGGATATGCGCCAATGATAATGAATAAACTTTTTTTTCAGGGTTGTCAGTGAAAAGTGGGCAAGGGCACCCTTACCGACCCCTTTTGGTACGTATCTGCATGCAATGCAACTATCATGTATCTATAACATGTCTTATATTTTATATCTATATATTTGTTTAAGGTTATCATTCTTTTAATATTTTTTGTTTCTTTATGTGCAGTTATATTCGCTCTGTTCATGTTAATATTCATGTTATGTTCATGTTCTTTTAAAACAATTTCTTTTAGAACAAGGAACTGAAATTGTTCACACTTTTGTTTTTATTCGCTTGCAGGCGTCATTAAGCTATGCGCTTCTGGTATGTTTTGTTTTGCTTTTACACATTCCGCTGCCATAACAATTATGCTGATTGCAGCTATCCATGCGGATGCACCATCCCATTGTATCCTGGTTACTTCTTTGTCAGTCACAGGTATTACGTGGCCTGGTGTTAGCTACGTATAAATCTTAGAGAGTTTGGAGCTAGCTGGTCAGCGGTCAGCAGATTACTACGTAGAACCAACAGAAGTGTGTCCGAATCGTTCGATTTTTATATATCGATGTGCCAGGTTAATATATTATGTCAACAAACCCGATAATATAAGCCTATGAATAATCTCGTATTCACAAAATACAGATTTGAATGAAACATTCGAATGATTGCCGATATATACTATAGTAAACGTCGTACAGGCGCTCTCCAGGGGTTCACCCCATATGCTCCAAAGTGTTATACCGGGCCTCTCCCTCGTACCTAAAGTGGGCGCCGTACTGTAACACCACATAGCTGGAGTAGTTCGAATCGTCGATGCGATAGATTGTCGAATGGCGTCGCTTGGTTACGCAACGACAAACCCATTAAAGGTATAGCGCTAAGTGGGTCGTATTGGATCGAGCCTTGACCGGATGCTGTAATATGAACGGAAATGACATCTGGTCAGACGCAGTGTGAATTAACCCCGGCGTAATACTAAGAAGCATGTGTCGGTGACGTTCGCTCACTGATAAACGAACAAATATTATTGCGGACGAACAATGACGACCGTTGTTTTTCCAAAAGCAAACCAACATACATAGAATGTGTGGAGCGGCAGGGAGTCTCTACTGTGTTGCTGGGATCCCATTTTGACAAAAGTTTATTCAATATGCGATGAGAAACATTTATTTAGTATATATATAATTGATTATTTAATAACCTAAACGATGAGTGGCAAAAATAAAACACATTTTTTTTCCACATTTAACGTACTGATTGAGTCAGACCAGTGTGTATTATATGAACTTTTTTGGTAATTTGTTAGTTTTTGGAAATATAATCCACCACTGCGACAGAAGGAAAACTATGGATTCGTCCGCGTTTATTATAATTAGTAAAAAGAATAAGATAGATAGTGGCGTTGTAATTTTTCCGTAACGACCCCATCTTCACCCACAGTTTAAAGGAGCTTGTTCAGGGGCGTCTCCAACTAGACAGTTTTTGCCGGGAAAGACACTCTGGCATTATGGCGGTCACTACTTTGTGTATTTATCATCATCGATGTGTCCGTTACTTCTTGTTGAAAATGTTAACTGGGATGGGGCGCCTACAAAAACTGGATGGGCATGCGCTCTTACTGCCCCCCGTAGGGACACCCGTGAGCGCGCTGCACCACTGAGAATAAATATTATGAGTCGAATAATAAATAGAAATCAACATTGCCGAAGATTCCTACTAAAGTTGGGAGGTATGGTGTGAGAACCTTGAAAGATACGAAATTGGGGATTCAGTTCTCCTACCGAGGGGTTTATTCTTAGAGTATATACCTCGTTTTTGGTGGATGCATCATCCAACCTCCGGTATCTGCGCCTGTATGGATGATCTGTATTAAAGCGGGTTTTTTTGTTGTATTTTGCCTGGTCATGAACCAAAACACCGCTTTATACTGTTGGATATATATTTTTGTCATTAATTAGTAGAGGTAAGAATGAGTCCGAATTTCAGGCTCTGGCTCAGCTCGGCTCTTCATGAACCATATTCGTCTCGGCTCGGCTGTTCATGAACCATATGCGTCTCGGCTCGGCTGTTCATGAACCATATCCGTCTCGGCTCGGCTCTCGCAGATACATCTTACGCTCTGGCTCGGCTCGACTCTTCATAAGCCATCGGCTCTTACGATGAAAAGATAGGCTCGACTGTTCCTGGTTCCTAATAGTTTGCGATTTAGCAATAATACAGAGAGCATAACGTAACATAGAAACCACCAAAGGAACTATATATAGTTATTGTAAGAGCTTTTAAGATTATAGCTGAGGTAGTTCTTGCTGTTGGCAGCTGTTATAAATATGTTTTTGTTTTGGAAAAAGCTTTAAGTTGACTCGGGTCGGCGCGAAGCTGAGCCAAGCGCCTTAATTCTCACCTATGTTATATAGCCGGTGACTTATAGCGTATATGGTTATATAGCTTTTCGTTAAGTTTATGGCGTGTTTTCCCAATAATGTTATATGTATATAAACTCGGCTGGTGTGTTTTTTTTATTTTATTGGGCGTTTATATTTGTATGGATTTCTGAGAATTTTGTTATATACTTATCTAATATCTATCTTTAAGGATATTGCCTTCTCCTCCTGCTGGTGCTTTGTTCTCCTGCTGGTGCTTTGTTCTCCTGCTGGTGCTTTGTTCTCCTGCTGGTGCTATGCAATAATATTAGGATGAACAGATTGGTTGTTGGATCAATTTTCGAATCCTTGGATGTATTGGGGTCATCTTTTTATTGATTATATACCTTTATTTGCTAAAGCACGATAATTGTCCGAAAGACGCCGAGCAAATGTCCGAACTGAACAGCACGTTGAAGCATTACATAGCCCAAATGCCAGTGAGTGGTCATAAGCTAGGGCACGAGACAAGAAGGCACCAGACAAGTGGCCGCGGACTAGGAAAAAGCTGCACCGGCGTAGCCAGAATTGACGAAGTACCATTTGTGGCTTATTCATTTACAACTCTGTACGTGGACCTCGTAACGGCCGAAAAGCTTGGACAAAGGACGATCGCTACGCCACCCTTGTATTACATCACAAATCTTCATTTCATACTGTACGACCGACCATATGTGCTGTGTGTATAGTGACAATAATGTTTCATGACCAGAATCATTCATAATGTAGCGTGTATCGCTTTGTACAGCTTTATTGCGTCAAAGGACATATATATAATGTTCCTGGGACATGTTGGTCGCGCCTCGTCAGGAAATCTTAGCGCAGCAGGATGGTGGTACCCGCGCATTTTTAGGGCGATTAAACACCACATAGATCTCACGTTTGCGGACTGAAAATGTTTTGGTGTTTGAAACGGTGGGGGGGGGGGTGGGCACGGGCCTCCCATTACCTGTCCTCGTGACTCCCTATATATACGTCTTTTCTAGTTTTCGTTTTTTTTCGCGACATAAAAAAATTTTTATATTGAATCAATTTGAAAGGCGTGAAGAGTGCGTAAAAATATTAAATATAAAAATTTTTTAAAAACGCAAAATAAAGTAGTTTTCTGATTATACTCTTTCTGAATACTCTTTCTCTTTGCATACTCTTTCTGAATTTACGGCTACTGCCGTAAAACGTTGACTATGAGCTGATGAAAAACTAAAAAATATATATTATAGTTTTTCGAAGAGCTTGGAACTATAAAACAGCGACAGCAGAGAAGTGTTTCCGCACCAGGCACGCAACGGTGCGGATTGAAGAAGGATTTTGACAATTTACGCAAGTTCGCGTTGCAATAATATTATAGAATTGAGTACGAGTATATTATTTTCGTATTGTGTTGTAGATGGGTTGTTTTGTCCAAAATTTTACAATTGTGAAAATGAATATAAAATAAATAAATAAATAAAATAAAAATACATTACAAATGTGTGTTTTGTGTACAACTGTGTGTTGCGTGCCTTGTGTTTTGCAAAGAAACAACCCTCGTATAAATATTAACGTTTCAGTGTAAATAAACAAAACATAACAAGCCATTGCCAAACTATTTTTATTATTGTTATATATAATATATAATATAATATATAAATATATATATAATTTTTATTATTAGAACAGATATATAAATATATGTATAATTTTTATTATTAGAACAGATACTCGCCTTAGTTAAATAATAACTTAGTGTTTTGTTTACACTTTGGAAAGGCGGAATCTAGACGAACAACGCACAGGAATAATAATCGCTGACCTCAACCAGCGGTCGCACAGATGGAGTGTTTTTCAATGGGGGCGCACATCATATGCCACTGGGTACTTTTCTTTCAGCCCCACCCCCATGCCCAGTTTTGCAGATATATACGGAAAGTTTTGGGTACCAAAGGGGACGGACCACTGGGAACCCAAAAAATTGAAAAAAAAAGTTTTTTGTATGTGATCAAAATGGATATATATTCTGAACCAGCTCATTGAGTTGAGTGGAATGGAAATTGTGTGTATTGGTATATAATATTTTGACATTAATTCAAACTCCAAACATTTTCAAAATGAACGGACGGATGATCAAACATTGGGTGATGGTGACCGAGTTGGTGTAATTGGCTCTGTCTGAACAATTCCCATGACTCCTTTCTCAGCTGAACCATTTATATTGCCAAAATATTTATATGATATATATTGTTAAAATATATGTCACATAAATATATTTTTGAAACTTTTGAAAATAGGTTATAGTGAACGATCTCATTTAGCCGCCTTCTCAAACTTGTCATAACTGCATCTAGGCACGCCCTGGGACCACAGCATTTTGACATTATAGCCCACAATTTATGACAGAAACACTGAAATTTCGACAACGGCTTATGCTTTTTTGCTCGTCGGTGTTAGATTCTGTCTTGCGTCCGATAAGATTTGTGGGCACATATCTCATACGACAAATTATCGCTTAATTTGATACGAACAAAGTGATGGCCTGCCTGCGGTGTATCGTGTGAGACCGCAGTCGTTTTGTGTCGGGTTTAAAAGATTGGCCCCGATCTGGTCTCCAGTGTGTTAGTAATCATTTTTCACGTAGGCATAATTCGAGGCGAACCAGAGAAGAATTGTTCATGTGTTGTTGGATCAGACAGATCGGATACAGATATAAACACTTTATGTGCATATGCGTAGGACAATGCGGCTGCAGATCGTACCGAATACACTGACATCTCGGCCTTATTCTTCAACAAGTTTCATTTTTATGTTTGAAACTGCTGCCGCATACAAGACAGCGACCCGTAATCAGACGAACACGAGCATTATATGTATGTTCAGGCTCAGCATACACAGACCGCATCCGACCTGATCCGATTCGATTTGTGATCTGATCCAATTCGGAACATTGGGTACTGTATGTAGATTGTCTGTATTTTACGGCACTGCATCATCCGGTTCGGATTTGATAAAATTATACATGTGCTATCTAGTAGGACATAGTATGAGCACATCAGTGGGGCATCCGAAATTTTCCCATGGCCTTCAGCTCCCACTATTCGTCCTAGATAAGCGCATCCAATACAAGATTCTTCTAATTGTATACAACGCAATTACTACTAAAACGCCGCCATATATTGCCGACATTCTTACTAATTCATCCGGACTACGGCTTGCCAACGAAAGGATACTGCGAATTGATGTGGTAAGAAACAATAGCTTCCAATTTTTTGGGCCTTCGGAATGGAATAAACTGCCGCTTGCTTTGCGAAGTCCAGACCTAGAACTGACTCATTTCAAATCTAGACTCAAGACTTATTTATTTCCAACGGAATCGTGACAGGTTTGATTGAAAGATATAAACATGTAAAACTTACCTTGCGCTTTTGAGACGCTTTCGCGAAAAAAAGCGCGTTTATAAATCCATTATTATTACTATTATTATTCCGCACTGCATCATCCGGTTCGGATTCGGATTTGATAAAATTGTACCCGTGCTATCTAGTACGACGTAGTATGATCACAGTAGTGGGGCATCCGAAATTTTCCCATGGCCTTCAGCTCCCACTACTGGGTAGCCTGCTGCGTTACTGGAGCACGGGCTTAGTAATAAACAGCGCAATGCAACCTTCCCGCCTTATTCCCCTAGCGTAAATCCTTGGGGGGTCCGGACCCCCGCTTTTTATCATAAACACGCTATTAAGTAAAATGTTCTGATCGCACCCCCCTCCCATTTTTTCGAACAGATTTAAACCCCAACTTTATTTCAGCCTTGCTTGATTTTGTTCAACCTCCGCGCTTGATATCGACGTCTACGCTTCCGAGGCCGTCGTAGTGTCTATATACCAAATTTAGGTTTCTCTACCTCATGAATTTTCTTTCAGACTTATGCCAATTCTATCTCACTACAAACCGAACTGTCTTTACTCTTTTGCATGTTAAATTTTTCGCGTTGCGCTTATTCAATGTATTATGATATATTTCGTTATATATGTATTTAAATATTTGGGTTTTGCTCTTTAATGAATTGCGTCAAGTTTTTTTGCAAAAATTTAACTTGGAAGCATCACTTTCTCTAATTATCGATAGAAGTCCTCCTCGTTTTACTCTATCGCGGTCTGGGGTTTTTTAAAAGCGTTGGTGTATTGGCTTTGACTATAATATAGGTATTTTTGTTACTTATAGTACCTCTAGCATTATTTTATTTGCGGTGTAGTGTAATCCGGTACGCTATCTGGATCATGTGTAGTGCCCCGAGTGTATCAATAAAGGTTTCCCTCAGGATCATCGTATAATATATATTATACAGTGGTCCCCGCCTAACGGCCCGGACCTGGACGGGTGGGGGCTGAACCGGAACGTACAGTGGGGCGAGTCCAAACCGTTGAAAATTTTACCCACCAGAACTGTAAATTCTACTTCTTCAGCCCATCCATATTGGTGAATTTCAGCGAAAGATTTCCGGTTTGGCTATTTTTTTTGCTAATCATATTTTTTATTAAACTTAGGTGTTTTACGGTTAAGCGTTTTTTGCTGTGCGTCCATGGTTCAGGCGCTGGCGTGTTAGATACAAAATATATGATTCTAAATTTCGGTAGCTCGGTGAAATATATATGTGCACATTTGTTTTGAAAATGTGGTACTTGATGATTATATGTGTTCGTCTGTGTCAAGTGTACATACGGAAATATTCCGGGAATATTTTTCCACGAAGCTCGTGAACATTTGCTCCAAGCCAAAATTTCCGCGATATTTTGCGTTAACGGGTCAAATATTTACGTAATAGCTAGTACACTAGGCACATTTTGCACTGGGGAGCGAAATATTTGTAAGTTAGGTTTGATGTAAGAGGAGGAATCCTCCGGTTTTCTAACCATTTTATTCAACATTTTTCATTGCCGCATTCATGCATTAAATTTTTATTATCGAATACCTCTCTGTACCATATAATTACATTTATTGCATTCATGCATGGACGTAATCGTAATGTTTGATAAACTTTGACTTTGAGTAAGTAGTTACTAGAGAGTTGTTTGAAAATTTTACCCTAAATGAAACTTTGTACTCAGAGTTGCTATATAATCCCAAAATATGTGTTAACGATAACATCTTTTTTAAACATATATGTGTGTAACTCAGAAATGGTCGTTTGCAACATAAAATACAGGAAATTTCATTTATATATAATTTAGAAGCGAGAATTTTTCAACGAGCGGTAGTCTTTGATTAACGAGGTTACTGGTTGATGTATGTGGTGTAGCCCAACGTCGTGCATTTGTCGTTGAATACGGTTGTTGGCTCATCACACCATCAATTTATAGGCCAAACTAAACCTAAGGGACGTAAATCAATTGTACGCCATGCCGTTTTCGATATATTAAGCCTCCTTAGCATGATTAGGTCCTTATATGAGACATACAATAAGCCTAATTCTAAGTCGGAGGCTGCTGCCGCATGAACCCCCGGCTCTAAAGTGTTCTTTTTTCTAACGTTATAACGTAACGCCCCTCAGGGTTACTTGGGCAAATTTATATATAGCATTGGCAGCGATAAAGTTGAAACATCGTTGTCAGACCTAAACCAAATCCGCAGTTGCACACTGCTTCATCCTGGATCCGATTCACTTGTGTGGGGAAGTCATATTATTTAGTAATGGTATAAAACATTTTTGGGTTACTCACACTATATTATCAAATGATGGATCTGTCAATACCAAGGGAGTATTGACAGATCCCTGACATATAGTATTGGATGTCCCAGACCATTGGCATTTTTTGGGAGGGGGAGTGGCATGGCCCAATGCCGTCTAAATACGCCAGTGTGCATACACACCCTGTTCATCTAGCAATCAGCTTGCTGTGTCCTATCAATAGCAGATAATTGGTAGGTACTAGATTACAGTGTAGAAAGACATTTCGATATAATAAAACTTTTAAGCTGCATTTTGGCGGTTCAAAGTTCTGCTGTCAAGCAAACCATAGGTTTTGTGCGGCCATTGTTAAATAAACGAAATTTATATATACCGGTTATCAATCCATATTGTTAAGCAATTATACGTACGTATAACTATAACTACATATATAGATGTATATATATATGCATATACGAATCAGGAATTTATATCTGATTGCACGAAATAAATATACAAAGACCCACGAGCGATCATTCATTGGGCCAGCCGGGACTCTAACCCAGGCCTATAGCTTGCAAGACTAGCGTGCTACCGCTACAACACAGGCCTCGATCACAGCGTGTTCAGCTAATCTATATACTGTACCGAAGTGAGATGCTACATAACTCCGATGCGGAGCGAGCATGCATTACGCTCTAGCTGTATTTAGAAACTCCGTGTAGAAGATCACGTCGGGTTCACTATTTGAAAATATCCACGAACGATCATTCATTGGCTCAGCCGGGACTCGAACCCCTGCTTCTAGCTTGCAAGACTAGCGCGCTACCACTACACGACAGGCCTCAATCACAGCGTGTTCAGCTACGCTATATACGGTAGTGCAGTAAGGTGCTACAAATATATATAGCGCCTTTTGAAGTCATGGCCGAGAGCGCATCCGACCGTCAGTCAGTCAGCAGTGGATACGGCGATTCAATCGGGTTGTTGCAAACAGGTGATATACATGGGCGCAAACGCCAAAAAACCTCACGTGGACGAGGCTTAGTAATGTTCGAAAAGACGGGGTAGGGAGACAGGACGTAGTACCATCTTCCAGCCGTTATACGCTCTGTGCTTTCGATTATCATGAATTCATATATACATTGACCAACTTCCTAGATTTCTAACGGGCCGAGCTACATGTCCGTCTCCTAGACATACGTACTTATCTATATACAATACATGTACAAATAATTACTAAATTTGCAAATTTCGTTGGTGGGGAACATATTTTTAAGTATATATACATACATGGATATTTTGACCAACTTCCTATATGTATTTTAGGGGTGGGCGGGGCGACACACATGGCGGTACCCCAGACATGTTTCTTGGGGGAAGGAGACCGCGTGCCTATATCCCACCCAACCCGTGTATATATAAGAAATGTTAATATATACTAGGAATATATATTTACGAAGTCGTCGCAGGAGTGGTTGGTGTATGCCCCCGCCCGCCACTTTTTATTGTCAAACGTGAAGAAATTGATAAGAGTTATAAAGCGAATGTAAACGACCGACCCTCTCGACTTTTTGTCGACCCCTACCACTTTTTGCCGATCCCCCTTCATATTTGAAGATATTTCGACGACGCTGTATATATTTGATATAAAAAAGCGGGGGTGTCGTTGAAAGCATACGCGTACATTTTTGTATTTTGTATATAATAAATAGGGACATTGCATTGGATGCGTTTCGTTAAAACATAGTATGATTCTTATCAATTATATTGTACATTTTTCAAATGTTATTTTACGTTTGTATACGGTTGTATTTGTAGCAACCAAATAAAACGGTTCACGGATATCAGTTCCAACTGAAAACTTGAGGATGATCAAACCATAAGTTAACATAATTGCAGGATCCGTGGGAAAATGAAGCTAATTGTGGGAGCAGCCCGGACCTCGACTCGATTTTGGGAGAGCCAGAGGCGTCCATGTGAGTACTTACACAATGCCCAACCTCGGAATTTAATAGCGTAACACGCAGCCACAGTGTCGAGATATATTTTAAGAGTAGTTCTATCTATGGAATTAGAGTCCGGAAAGGGCTCTGCCTGCTATCGCAGCGTCACCTTTCTCCATTTTCTGTTAGTTATCAAGTTTGCTTTAAACCCCTAATGGTAATTCTCGATGTTGCCAAACCGTCTGTATATTATATACGACAAAACACGAAACATAAGTCCAATATGGCACCTGGCAACTAAGTATATCATTTGATCCTTTCACTGGGCGAACACACTCCATAAATCAGGATGTGCTGCTAAATACCTTATTTTCGTGATGCAGTGCGCAAATATGCAGGGCCATAATCGTGTTTTGCCTCTTTACTCAAAAACAAGCGTGCTGCCATTCCCCCGCTGTTTCTATGTCTCTCAATATAAGGCTTCAAGCGTTGGATACACTGGTTACGTATGATGTATAGTTAACAAGGCGAAAGTAACAGCGCCGATCTGAAGAACAGGCAGTATCAATTTGCATATAGTTAAGCCTGAGTTAAGCTTTAGTTTTTGTATAAGCTATCTCATTGTTACGCCCGCACTCAGTTGATTCATTTTCCTCTTCTTCTTCCGATGTCAGATGTTCTAGCGAGAAGCGGACCCAAGGCGAGTGGGGCGCATGCCAATAATACCCTTAACGTTGAGATTTTGGTCCCAATGTCACTATTGTTGGTAAAAAAATTTCCACGCTGAACCAGTGCATCAATCGGGATACCGCGATCAAATACCGCGAAATACATATTTCAAATTATGAAGTCATAGTCTCAAATATATAAATCGCCTTCTGACCTTTCTTATGGAACCCGAATGGTACCACAACGTTCAGCGAGCCCCTCCCGTAGCAAAATTCTAGGTGTTGGCCGCCATTGCGCTACGACTGGTTTAAGCCCAGTGACGCACCCAAAATTTTATTAAGGGAGGGCCCGCTGTTTAGACCTTTTTCTCTAGGTCATAATTTTGCGCAAAAGAGGGCCACGAAAATAAGGAAAATCGAAATTCGTTTTTGTACAGGTGAGTAGAAAATTTTTGGATGAGTTGAGGAATTCCTCCCCCCCCCTACATACACAGTTGAAGAATTACCCCCTACCTACACAGTTGAAGAATTCTCCCTACCACGAACACTGTTAATATCTGTTAACGAACAATGTTCAGGCGTATACTTCGTATCAACTTAAGCATATGCACGAGAGCTTGCACAAAAAATCAAAATTCTCCCATTTGATGACTCACAATTTTGTCCCACTTTGCGCCACAATTGAAAGTCAATTCACTCACAAGGTGAAGCATCATCGAGGACGAATCCCATAGAGCGATGCCTGCGTATTTGGCGTAGTGGATACGTCAGTATCTCCCGCGATTGGCTATATAGAAATTGTAGATCGACGTGATGCGGCTACTCTAATACCTATCATACGGACGGTTGTTCGACCAGGAAGTATTGTGCATACCGATTAATGGCCTGCATACAATGTTATCGGACAGCAAACCGGATTGCAGCACGAACCTGTTCATCATTCGCTGCACTTTGTTGATCCAACAACAGGTGTCCACACGCAACGTGTTGAGTCGTACTGGAATCGTCACCAACATCGAATAAAACAAAAATGCGCGGCGTGCCTCGTCAGTTTCTGCAAGGCTGTTTGAATGAATTCTGGTGGCGGGATCCATTCCAAGAGGCGGCTTTCAATGCGCTGTGTCAACATAATCGTGAGAAGTTTCCAATCTGATACATGAAAAGGGACTGTTTATCCCAACGGCCATCGCAAAGGCCACTACTGAAGCGAAGCATTTTGCCGTAGTATATACTACGTGTAAGAATTTTTCACGTGGTACTCTGTGGAAGAATCCCCCCCCCTTAGTTATTGGGGGAAATTCTTCGACTGGTCCAAATTTTTTGACCCAAAGCACCTTTGGAACGCCTAAATTGGAAGCTAAGCGAAGGAAACTTACCCCCCCGGCCTTTCCCCTGACTGTCTAAACAATTATAGCTTTATATGAAGCAAAATGATTCAACGTAAATATATTTGATATATTTATTGTTTGGCACAATTGTTTTTTTCACGACTATTCCAATGTATACAATACAGAGTGATATAAATTCTAAAGTAATTTTTGTCGCCCGGATACGTATTTATATATACGTGCATTTCGACACAGTAAATTTTTGTTGTATTGTTTTGTTTTGTTTTACATTGTTTGATGTATTGTGTTTGTTCATAGAAACCAAAAAACAGTCCCCGCACGCAGTGTCGTTGTTTTGTCCAACACAATAAATTTCAAAGGCTCTTGAATTTTTTCTTTCGTGCCAAGATTACTGATTTTTGCACAACTGACGATTTTATGAAATAAACAACAAAAACTATATGTAACTGGCAACTGCATATATATATGTATATATACTGATATATGTAATACATAAATGCATATATACACATATGCAGTTATATATGCTCATAGGGTAGCAGGAAAGGGATTATCCCCTGAGGCGCGGAACCCCGCAAATGTTGGGAAAATGCCCCGATATCGCTTTTAATTTAGTACAGCTTGATTGGTTTGGTCATCAGTGCTTCTGCGAACTGTGATTTCTGTCTATCAACGCTGACAAGACAAGGGTCATGTTATGTATTTTGGTCACCACAATCCAAATAGTCTGATGGACGATCGTCTAGTAGACTCTGAACAGGAGAGGGATCTACGGTGTTGTCGTGTTCGTGTGTAATAGTCCCAAACTTTCTGCTCATGGCAACGCTGTCGCTGTTATTTCCCACAAAGTTATCAAGAGAGGGATCTACGGTGTTGTTGTGTTCGTGTGTAATAGTCCCAAACTTTCTGCTCATGGCAACGCTGTCGCTGTTATTTCCCACAAAGTTATCGAGAGAGGGATATACGGTGTTGTGTTCGTGTGTAATAGTCCCAAACTTTCTGCTCATGGCAACGCTGTCGCTGTTATTTCCCACAAAGTTATCGAGAGAGGGATATACGGTGTTGTTGTGTTCGTGTGTAATAGTCCCAAACTTTCTGCTCATGGCAACGCTGTCGCTGTTATTTCCCACAAAGTTATCAAGAGAGGGATCTACAGTGTTGTTGTGTTCGTGTGTAATAGTCCCAAGCTTTCTGCTCATGGCAACGCTGTCGCTGTTATTTCCCACAAAGTTATCAAG
>JASANE010012636.1:0-149223 GCA_030248225.1 Trileptium ribeirensis
GTACACATTTTCTCAATCGTTTAAGGTTGTTATCACACGGAGCGCGTCAGAATCGGTCCTATTTGCTCTCGTTAATTTTCCTCCTAGTTGCTGGGACTAGCTTCAACAAGCGTCCGACGCCCAAGTAACTTTTCTTTGGGCCGAATTCGAATTTCTGAAAATTATTGCAGCATGGGATTTTCGCAAAATTTCCAGATAGCATCAACAATGTTTGGAATCAACTTAATGAGAAAGCTGCCTAACCAAATGCTCCCCCAGGGCCTCAGGAAGGCACTGAAATATCTCCCGGTCGTCTAAGTTTCGGTAAAACTGTGGAAGCAACTTTTGCATAAAAATTACACGGCGCGATTTTTTTTAAAACTAACCGTATGACGCGACGCAGCACTCACCGGCACGTTCACACATTGTGTTTAACAAAAAAAAAACTACAATGGCACCAATCGGGGTGAGGAGCCGAGATTAGGCGGAGCACTCATGCTCTGAAAGTGGTACGCAGAAAGCGGAGGGGAGTTCACACGTTCACAAAATGACTACAGTTCTCCGCTGCCGGTTTAAGCTACCAAGGCATACCTGCTCCAACCGTAGGAGACGGGGCCACTACTTAAAGTGTTGAGTTCGCAACTGACCATAATGACGTCATACTTGGTAGTCACTTCAGAAATGCTCGTAGAAGGCGTTGAACTTTTACGGGCTCCGCTTTCAGCTGGGAGCCTAGAGCCCAAACCAGGGAGGCGTTCCCGCCGGTCTCAACTCAAATTCAACAATGCGTGGACTGAGCCGGGGTCCTAGCGAGCACGAATTTCAAGTCCTAGCAGTAACCACGAAACCCACACTGTAGAAAGTAACTTTCTTTTCACGTGCTGCTCCCACAAATAGCACAGTTGTACGGTTTGGGAGCACGATTTGTACCTGTGTAAAGGGAAAGGTTGAGGCTCATAAGGGTATTTTTAAGCCTGCGCTCCAATATGGCGCACGATATCAGGCGTCCCGCCTGCGTGTAGGGACACGAAATGAACCCTCACATGCGCCCCACATCAAGCAGCGTGTGAACATTCCAGGGAAGGTATATTCATTGTTTCCGCACAAACGAATTTTTGGTTTTGATGCAGCTTTTGAACAGTACCGGCGCATTTAAGTGACTGTCAGGGACCCGGCAGCTCCGTCGATGAGAAATTTAAATTCGATTTTCACGGAGCGCTTGACTACTATGGTCCTGTGAGTTCCACATAGCCATCCATTAGGGAATTAAGACTATGCGTCTACGAAATGCCCAGAGAGACCCAACGGCTCAACCAGGTACTAGCAAGTTGCAGATGCCGGGAGTTGATTTGAGAGAATTGAGTTATTAGGACGTTGGCTTGTCACCCCGATATATCAGCCCCTAGGCCTCTAGGCGGCGGCCTTCGGTCGCCTTTACATAGAAAACCGTCTGACGGAGTTCTACGCAATCACGATGTTATAGAGAAGGAGGCGCAAGGTCATAGACCCAGCTGCACCCTTGCATCTTGCGCGCTTGCTGGGTCCGGCCGTGATAGGTCATTTGGCCAAAGTCTTCATCGACAGCTAACATTCGTACTGATCGTCGTTGCCCCTGTGGGTGCGCCTTGTCCTCTACAACTTGGGGCCTCCTCAGTCTACCTTCGGGCTAAACTGATGGCAAATGTATATATATAGAATTCGAAGATAGAGAAGACACATATTATACAACAGCATTCCCACGGCCTGTCGGAGGTGAGGTCATCGTCAAACACCTCTAAAACCACTCAAAGCCACATGTTTGAACCAAGCTTTATCCCATAATCTCGCCGCTCATTAGATATCAGGAAAGTTTAATCCCACTCTCCCTCCCTGTACCGACCTGTAGGAAGGGGTCTCCCAAACGACAAAACCACAATTTCCAATGTCCGGGAACTCCATATTATAGCACACCGTAATATATAACGATCAGCAGCTTATCTATGTAGGCAATTTGAAACTAGTGCGAGCTGTTTTATAATACATTAACCATCAATTTATACAAATAAACTGTACAGTGACAACAACGGCTCATTATCGTAAACTTATAATTTTTTTATGATACAATTAAAAGTTCAATTGAATACTTACAAATAAAGAAAAAAAATCAGTATATGGCGATTGGTAAGTTTATATCGCTAATAATCACAGAAAACGGTTGTTTCAAAATATATATATTAGTTCAATATCAAATCATAAGTCGATCTTTCTGACATAAAAGACGGCGTAAAAATACTTTTAATGTATTTTCACTGAAAAATTCCAGAACTAAATTGCTGTTGACATATAGTTTGCGATGTATATACAGGTTGTGAACATCAAACTGTGTGCTTTACATAATGGAAAATATATGTTTCAATGTAAAAGTAATAAGTAAGTTTTCGCAATAGAAGTGACAGTATTTGATTTTTCACTATGCAAATAGAGTAAACCAAAAAACGTTTGCAGTCAATATGTACAAAAAATGATAAAACAATGATAATAATTTTCTAAAACTTTAAAATATTATTTAAAGCTTCAGATTAGGATCTTGTTGGTGTTCACGGCCAATATATTCCACTGAATACTGTGTATAACGAAAATGAAAACGATTATTTCTTTAGGCAAATATTTTGTAGTGAAGGAGCCAGAGTGTACAGCTGTTAGTCTGAGAAATAAAATTAAAGTGGTATTTCTTCGATTTTCACCACCAGCTTTCGGCGCGATGACTACTAGCCTCCAGCTTTAAAACGCGTTTTGGCTTTTTGATGGCTTCGCACGAGTCCACCGTCTGCCTCCTTAAGTCATCACCCCAGCAAGGCTGTCTTTATTGTTAATATTATACAGAAAACACTACTTATGAAAGAATTAATCAAAGCTTATCTATCGTTAAAAATCAAGATAACTTATTTATATCAGCTAACACTAACTCCCTACAATTATATACTGAATCGCCTCAAGCGCCTTGAAGAACCCAACTAATTAACCCATATCAGTGGCTATCATTCGGTCTGCTTTATACTTCTTCTAGGCAACGAAAATTCCAATGCCATCACATTTACACAGTTACTTAAAACATGTTTGTAAGACAATATGCATTCTTGTAAATTTCACAAGATACGTAAAGTTTGATAACTTTCATCAAATGAAGCTGTGGTTAGCAAAATAAGCGTAAGAAAAACTAAAGTGTAATGACACTTATAAACACAAATATATATTCCTTAAAAAGACATTCTTCATTTATAAAGAATCCATCACAAAAGCAATAGATATAAGGAGTGGGGGGGGCGCTGCCCTTCCATTAGCCAGAGAAAGAGCTCAGAAGAAAATCAGTCTAGGAGGAAAAACCGCTTTGGGCAGTTGACATTTCTTGGCCCCGAAGTTTTTGGTAGATCGAACCTATCCTTATTAAATTTTTCGGTGCCTAGGGCTGCGAAGTGTCTAGCATCCAAAGGGGGAGTGCGGATGATCAACCCACTGGGCGCAAGCCTGTCGTTGGAGCCTCAGTGGGCTGTCCACGCGATAGGTAATTTTTGCTTCCAGGAGTGAAGTGAGTGCCGTACTGACAGTTCCCCTAATAGCGGCACTGCCGCACTAATTATATTTACATCTGGAACTTACATTTATTTTAATACCCGTGTTGGATTCACGCTATGTTAAGTAACAACTATTGCTCTTTTGCTAACTCGTGTGGCTTTTGAGTAAACTGAAACACCTGCTGGAAAGCATTATGGCTTCGAATTTTTTAATGCGGGAGACGTAGACTAAATGGAGCCTTCAAGAAAATATCCGGAAGTAAGTTTATAGGTTATAAAAACCAGTAGCTAGCATTTGCAATTAGCCGTAAACGAGGTGCTTCTCAACTGTACAGCACCTTCCCCGTGGTTTTGTAATAACTTCTGAACGGTGGCATAATCTGCTTTGCTTATGAATGTTAGTTTTCTTATAAAACTTCAAGGGTTACATAGAGAGATTCGTAGCAAATATACACATCAAACCACCTTTCGCAACTTCACTGCCGTGAGTAACGCGCTCCCATACCCCTCAATGCTTCAGAGGCGTAGCCAGTAGGAACTCAAACCGGGGGGCACCAAGGCTTTCTGGTAGGGGCACAAAATCCGAAGCTGAGCGGGCACCGAAAAGCTTTTTGAAGACGCACAAGTGAGCCTGCAGATCCCAAGTGGGGGGCACGGCCCTCCGTGGGCCCAATCTTGGCGACGCCCCCTGCCTGTTGGGTGGCCTCAGCGATCATGGCTTGCGCTTAACGCATTTCGCTGCATTTTAGATAAATCTATAAAAAAAGTATTGCATTTGAAATTCCAGCTGCTGGACGCGAAGCCGATATTCCAGTAACCCCGGCTGGAACTCCGTTTTATCCTCACTCTCCAAGTCCCATAAGGTGCTTTTGCAGATTGCGCACCCTTCCCAGAATGGGGCTATATTCTTAGTTTACACCAAGATATGTTTTATCTTAGTTTCTGCTTTAGATTTAATAGTCGGGCTCTGGGCGGCTGCGTCTGGGGTGAAGGCTGGGACATCTCGGAAAACGGGTCGCTTAGCGAGCTGATGGGGTCGCTCCCAGTCCTCAGTGAGCGCCTCTGGGTGGTGAGATGTAGCGGCTCGGGGGTCCCTCCACCTGCGAAATTCATCCGCCACCTGAACACGGGACCAGCACATGGCACAATTCTCTGGGTTGAACGGCAAGGCCATGGGTAATTATTTTACACTGCTTTTGTATATCAATTTTAAGAAACGTTTATCGCTCTCAATTAACAGGGGTCGAAGAGCTACGTCAAAAGCAGACGTGGAGAAATACAACTTGGAGGGCTTAGTTACTGTGAATTCTGATCTCAATTTGACTAGAAGAATTCCCCCATAAGCCGGTAGGCGAGCTCGTGGTGTCTAAAACATGGGTTTGTAGACTAGACCACCACTAATCCCCTAAACTGCGTCCATGCTCGATTTCATGCTGTGTGATCCTTCTCGTCAAGCTTATAATTTTCAAACTGAAAAGTCGATAATTACCACTAAAGTTTTATAGGAAACTTATTTAGAAATTGAATTTTATCTAAACTATATAATCTTAAGAATATTTACTCAAAAAGCAGAATAATGAGTTTCGTCTTAGGTGATAAACGTACATAGAGCCTCAATAGTGATAATGTACAACATTTCATTCCACTGCTGTCTCAAAGGTAGGTCAAAATACCTACTAGACATTGTTTATTTCTCTAACAATATGTTTCTCAATAATACGTCTAAATTTAAAATATAGTACTGCATATTAATAGTCAATTCGAATTTTTTTTATTTATTCTTTCAGAAAATATTTTATGCGTCTGAAATTCTATTTTTTATATATTCAATACATGCATCGTAAGTGTCCATGGGAGCACAGCCGGAGTCACCTTTTTCTATTGGTGTATCCTCTAATCTACGATGATCCATCAATTAGGCTAAATCACCTGGACGTCCTGCACCCATACCTTCCCCCACAGATGACGCAGGATAAGTTTAGCAATCCCTTTGTGAGGGAAAATTAGATAATCTGAAGGGCAAATTGAGAAAAAATTGATGAATAAAAAATTGTGGTGGATCGGACTGAAGGAGCACCCCGGCCCCACCCCTCGCACCCCGCCGCCCTGCCCCGAGTACAGAGGTGCAACAGGGACGGCGTTTGGCAGAGAGGCCTGGGTAGCTACAGTAGATGCTTGAGAGGTGGGGGCCTTGTAGTTATATTGGTCGGTCGGTGCAGTACATATTTGAGCCAAACGACCACGCCCGGAGCCATGGCATTGTAGAGGCCTAGGCCCCACTAGAGCCTCCTTTGTCTCATGCACTTGAGAAGCGAAAACTCATGCTTCCGTTAGGCCGGGCGGACGCCTCTGCATACAGACTGCACCAGCACAAGATGATAAGTTTGTATATCACATAGGGAGCCAAATATTCATCATCTACTCGTTCTAATCGAAATAACATCTCCCCCCGCAGACCTAATGCTCATGGACAAATGAAGGTGTGGAGAGAGGAACTTTTCCGTTTTTTAAAACAGTAAATCCTATTACGAATAGACAGTATATAATGTTGAAAACTTATTTTAAAGAGTCGAAAATATATAACAATAATAAACAACAATGAAATAATTTGGGTACTGTATGAAATTGAGCCAAATGCATAATTTTTGACGGGGTATTCTAAAATTTGACGCCACGTGATTTATTGTGACTAAAAGAGATTAAGTCTTTTTTGCACAAAACTTTAACACAAAAAATAACCCCTGCTCAACTTTTTATGAAAAAGTTAACAGGCAACGTTTTTTTTCTATTATATTTTTAATTATAATTTGCTGAGCATTTTTAATATAATTTCGTAATACAAATATGAGAGAGTCTTGGAAGGTTTACAGTGATAAAACATTTGACAAAGGTAAAAATGTGACTAGTTCCAATTGGTTAGTTTTCCTTCTTAAAAACCAAAACGAGCACTTTATACAATCTCGAATAAACTTTTTCTTCGATTCAAAATATTCAACCAAGATCGCTCGGGTGCAAATTCGCGCGTACACTATACACTACGCCATCTGAAGGAGCGGTGTTATTTCGGTTGCTTAGGAACCTCGCAAGGCGAACGAATAACAATGCATGTCGTACAAGCGCTCGCAGAACGACAAACTTGACAATCAACTAACCATGCAATGTACGTTCCGATAAACGCGTCGTCAGTTTTAGAAACGTAATTGTTAAAAAATTTTCTCAGTTTGAGAAGCTTTATTCAATGAGGTTCGCTCATGTCTGAAATTTCATGGCGTAGCGTTTACTTTTAAAATGAGACAACTTGTATATAATTTATAAGTATCAATTTGTACCAAAATTTCTTATGTTTTTTACAAGGTGAACGAATCGAACAGTATAAGTCATCGAATGTTACTTAAAAAAGCTTTAAATCACTTTAAAGCTGATGTGTCTAACATATATGTTTAAATTAGAAGTGTAAAACTTGCCACATTATCATATATTGGCATTTTTAGTGTCTTGTAACACTTTGCTTTGTTTGAGGTTGAAAAAAATTAAACATAAATATAATCTTTTCTTTTTCTGAACCGCCCCGTCGATAAAGAGCCGAATGATACCTAATTTTTATGTCGGTTACTTCTAAATTGATGAATTTCAAGCTAGAAGACGGTAGGGGTGGTGGGTTTGGACTAAAGAAAAACAACTGTGATTTCTTCTACAGAGTAAATTGTGTAGAACAATACTCATACAGCGTACGTATTTTGTAAATGTTTTATTACAGGTAGAGAAATCATTAAGAAAGTTGTACGAAAAAATAAATTTACACTTTTGCAAACAATCCCGAGGCAACTTTTCATTAAATTCACAGAGGAACCGTGTTTAGTTTAAATTTAGGATATTTCAAAGGATATTTTGTGAGGTTGTAAAAAACATAAGAAATTTTGGTACAAATTGATACTTATAAATTATATACAAGTTGTCTCATTTTAAAAGTAAACGCTACGCCATGAAATTTCAGACATGAGCGAACCTCATTGAATAAAGCTTCTCAAACTGAGAAAATTTTTTAACAATTACGTTTCTAAAACTGACGACGCGTTTATCAGAACGTACATTGCGTGGCTAGTTGATTGCCGAGTTTGTCGTTCTGCGAGCGCTTGTACGACGTGCGTTGTTATTCGTTCGCCTTGCGAGGTTCCTTAAGGAACCGAATGACAGCTCCTAGATAGCGTAGTGTATAGTGTACGCGACTTGCACCCGAGCGATCTTGGTTCAATCTTCGGTCGGAGAAAAAGTTTATTCAAGATTGTATAAAGTGCTCATTTCGTTTAAGAAGGAACTAACCAATTGAACTAGTCACATTTTTACTTGTCAATGTATCACTGTAACCTTCCAGACTCTCTCGTATTTGTATTACGAAATTATATTAAAAATGCTCAGCAAATTATAATTAAAAATATAATAGAAAAAACGTTCCCTGTTAACTTTTTAGTAAAAAGTGTTGACAGTATTTTGTGTTAAAGTTTTGTAAAAAAGACTTGATCTCTTAGTCACAATAAATCACGTCCAAATTTAGATACCCATCAAAATGTTTGATCATCATACAGTACCGAATTCCTTCATTATTATTATTATTGTTATATATTTCGACTCTTTAATAAGTTTTCAACATTATATACTGTCTATTCGTAATAGGATTTACTGTTTTAAAACAAAAACATATTCTCACACCTCCGTTGTCATGAGCATTTAGGTCTGGGGGAAGAAATGTTATTCGATTAAAACAGTGAGATACAAATATCTCGCTACATATATATATACAGACATCGTTATAGTATAGGTGGTATCCAAGGTCCGCCAGGCCTAACGGAAGCATGGTTTCCGCTTCTCCGAGTGCATAGACAAAGGGGCTCTATGGGGCCTAGGCCTCTCCAATCCATGGCTCCGGGTAGTGGTAACTCAAATTATACTACAGGCAACGACCGATATAATTACAAGGCCCCTCTCAAGCGTTGTCTATAGCTACCAGGCCTCTCCCAAACGCCGTCCCTGTCTACACCTATGTCTCGGGGCAAAGAGCGGGGTGCGAGAGATAGGCCAGGGTGTACCCATAGTCCACCCAATTTTTTCCTCGTGATTTTTCTCAATTTGCCCTTCAAATTTATTTAATTTCCTCACAAAGGATTGCTAAAATTATCCCTGCGTCGTCTGTGGGGGAAGGTATGGGTGCAGGACGTCAGGGTGGGGTTGCTTAAACGATAAACATGAGTTAAGGGGGTCAACCAATCGAAAAGGTAACTCCACTGTCTCCCATGGACACTTACGATGCATGTATTAAATATATGGAATAAATTTAGACATAAAATATTTTCTGAAGAATAAATAAAAAAAATTCGAATTAACTATTAATATAGTATATATTTAAATTTAAACATATCATTCAAAAACATATAAAATAAACAATGTCTAAGATGGTATTTGACCTACATTTGACAGCCGTGGAATGAAAATTGTACATTATCACTATTGAGCTATGCGTATGTACGCTATATAAGCCGAAACTCATTATTCTGCTTTTTAAGATGAATTTTAAATTATATAGTTTAAAAAAATTAAATTCTAAATAATTTCCTATAAAACTTTAGTGGTAATTATCGACTTTTCATTTGGAAAGTATAATTAACGAGAAAGGATCACACAGCATGAAATCAAGCATGGACGCAGTTGAGGGGTCATGGGGGGTCTATACAAACCCATATTTTTAGACACCACGACTCACCTCCCCCGCTTTCTGGGATTTTCTAGTCAATGAGATAGAATACATAACTAAGCCCTAGGTTGTACTGTCTCCCACACCCTGCTTTTTGACGTAGCTCTTCGACCCTGTAATCGAGCAATAAACGTTTCTTAAAATTGATATACAAAGCATGTAAAAAAATTACCCATGGCCTTGCCATAAAACGACCCAAAGTATTGTGCCATGTGCTAGGTCCCATATAGTGGCGGATGAATTTCGCAGTGGAGGAACCCGAGGCGCTACATCTCACCACCCGAGGCGCCACTCGAGGACTCGACAACCCCAGGCGCTGCACTCCCCCGTTTTCCGAGATGTCCCACCTCTCACCCGAGACGCCGCACCCCAAGCCCGATCTTGAATCTGGAGCGGAAACTAAGATAAAACATATCTTGGGTGCAAACTAAGATATAGCCCATCTGGGAAGGGTGCGCAATCTGCAAAAGCACATCTGGGGTTGGAGAGTGAGGATAAAACAAGTTCCACCGGTTAGTGAATCAGCTCGTCGCGGCAGCTAAAATTTTAAATGCAATACTTTTTTATCAATTTATCTAAAATGCACGAATAGTTCAGTCACGAGGCCCCATAATACCTGAGGCCACCCCAACAGGCAGGGGCGTCGCCAAGTTGGGCCCACGGAGGGCCGTGCCCCCCAGTTCGAATTTACAGCTAACTTGTGCGCCTTCAAAAAGCTTTGGTGCCCGCTCAGTTCGGATTTTGTGCCCCTCCAGAAAGCCTTGGTGCCCCCCAGTTTGAATTTCTGGCTACGCCTCTGAACATAAGGGGTATGGGAGCGTTCTCCACGGCTGTGAAGTTGCGAATAGATCGTTGGCTGTATATATTTACTACAAATCTCTATATTAACCCTTGAAGTTTTATAAAAAAAACTAAATTCCATAAGCAAACAATTATGCCCCGTTCAAAGTTATTACAAAACCACGGGGGAAGTGTCTACAGTTGAGAAGCACCTCGTTACGGGGTAATTAAAGTGTAGCTGTGGTTTTTTACCTATAAACTTACTTACTCAATATTTCTGAAGGCTCATTTAGTCTTGCGTCTGCGCATAAAAAATTCAAAGCCATAATGCTTTAGCAGGTGTTTAGTTTACTCAAAAGCCACACAGTAGCAAAAGAGCAATAGTTGTTACTTAACATAGCGTGAATCCAACGGGTATTAAAATAAATGTAAGTTCAGATGTAAATATCATAATGCAGCAGTGCCGCTATAAGGGGGACTGTCAGTAGGCACTCACTCACTCCCTGGAAGCAAAAATTACCTATCGCGTGGACGGCCCACTAAGGCTCCAACAAAGGCTTCGCCCCATGGGGTAGAATCCGCACTCCCTTTGGATGTGACACTTCCGCACCCTCACCGAAAAATTTAATAAGGATAGGTTGGACTACCAAAACTTTGGGGCAAATTTAGGCTGCCGAAGCGGTTTTTCCTCCTAAACTGATTTTCTTCTCGACTCTTTTCTTGGCTAATGGAAGGGCAGCGCCCCCCCCCCCCACTCCTCTGTATCTGCTCCTGTGATGGATTCTTTATAAATGAAAAATGTTTAAGGAATATATATTTGTGTTTATAATATCATTACACTTTAGTTTTTTTACGCTTATTTTTCTAACAGCAGCTTCATTTGATGAAAGTTTATAGAATTTTCATCCTGTTGAAATTACAATCATATTGTACAAACATGTAGGTAACTGTGTAAATGTGATCACATTGGAATTTCGTTGTAGAAAAAGTATAAAGCAACCGAATGATAGCCACTGATATGGGTTGAGTAGTTGGGTTCTCGACACTTGAGGCGATTAGTATATAATTGTAGGAGGGAGTTATGTCCACTGATATAAATAAACTATCTTAATTTTTGCGATAAAATAAGCTTTGATTAATTCTTTCATAGTCGTGTTTTCTGTAATATTAACAATAAAACAGCCTTATGAGTATTGACTTAGAGCCAGACGGTGGACTCGTGAAACCATCAAAAGCCAAAAGCGTTTTAAAGCTGGAACTAGTAGTCATCGCGAAGCTAGTGGTGAAAATCGAAGAAATACCGCTTTAATTTTATTCTCAAGCTCACAGCTGTACAGTCTGGCTCCTTCACTACAAAATATTTGCCTAAAGAAATAATCGTTTTAACCGTATTACACCGTATTCAGTGAATATGCTAGCCGTGAACGCCAACCAGATCCTAATCTGAAGCTTTAAATAATAAAGTTTTCAAAATTATATCATTGTTTTATAATTTTTGTACGTATTAACTGCAACGTTTTTGGTTTACTCTATTTGCATAGTGAAAAATAGAAAATTCCGCTTATCTCCGAAAATACTCATACATTTTACATTGAAACATATATTTTCCATTATGTAAAAAGCGCGTTAGTACACAACCTATATACATCGCAAACTATATGTCAACAGCATTTAGTTCTGGAATTTATCAGTGAAAATACGTAAAAGTATTTTTACGCCGTCTTTTATGTCCAAAAGATCGACTTATGATTTGATATTGAACTAATATATATATTTTGAAACAACGATTTCTGTGATTATTAGCGATATAGGACCAATCACAATACTGATTTTTCTTTATTTGTAAGTATTCAATTGAAATTTTAACTATATAATAAAAAATTATCAGTTTACGATAATAACCATTGTTGTCACGGTCAGTTTATTGTATAAATTGATGGTTAATCTGTATAAAACAGCCGCTCAAGTTTCAAATTACCTACATAGATAAGCTGCTAAACATATATATTACGGTGTCGTGATATGGAGTCCCAAACGTGGAAATTCTGGGTTTGTCGTTCGAAAAACCTCCTACAGGGTGGGTACGGGAGGGAGAAAATGAATTAAACTTGCCTCAATCTGAATGACAAGATTATGGGATAAAGCTTGGTTCAAACATGTGACTTCATGGTTTTGAGGCGTTTGACAATAACCTCACCTCCAACAGGCCATAAAGATATATTTCTATGATATATTATTCTATTATATTCAATTCTATATATACGTTTGCAATCATTAGCCCGAAGGTGACTGAGGCCCGAGTTGTAAGAAGACAAGGCGCGCCCACAGGGGGCAACGACGATCAGTACGAATGTTAGCTGTGAATAAGGACTTTGGCCAAATAACCTATCGCGGACCCAGCAACGGCAGATCCTGAGGGTGCAGCTGGGTTGTAGACTTGCGCCTACTTCTCTATGACATGATTGCATAAACTCATCGACGGTTCTGTGTCAAGGCGAGCAAAGGCCGCCTAAAGCCTGGGCTAATATATGGGTGACAAGCCAACATTAATAACTCAATTCTCTCAAATCAACTCCAGCTCTGCAACTGCTAGTACCTGGTTGAGCCATTGGGTCTGCTGACATCTAACGCATACTAATTCCCTAATGGATGGCTATTGGAACTCACGGACCAAGTAGTAGTCGAGCACTCCATGAAATCAAATTTAAATTTCTCATCAAACAGAGCTGCCGGGTCCTGGGCAGTCACTTAAATGCGCCGGTACTGTTAAAAGCTGCATCAAACCAAAAATCATTTGTATACAGAAACAATGAAAATATTTCCCTGGAATGTTCACACGCTGCTTAAATGTGGCGCATGTGAGGTTCATTTCGCGTCCCTACACGCAGGCGGTATCGATCTGGTGCGCATATTGGAGCACAGGCTTTACTTAAATTGCCTTATGAGCCCTGACCCTTCCTTACCGGTACAAATCGTGCCCAAACCGGTACAAATTGTGCTATTCTGGGAGCAGCACGGTGAAAGAAAAGGTACTCTACGGTGTGGGTTTCGTGGTTACTCCTCGGCTTGAATTTGCATTGCTCCGCTAAGAACCACTCAGCTATAGGCTGGCGGTGCTAGAACTTAGATATAAACCAGCGAAACTATCCCTGGTTCCAGCTTACGCTCCCACTGAAAGCAGAGCCGTAGAGGTCAAAGACGCCTTCTACAACAGTTTTTCTGAAGTGACTACCAAGTGACGTCATTATGGTCAGTTGCGACTTCAACACTTAAGTAGGACCGTGGCCCCAAGTCACATCTACATTTGACAGGTATGCCTTGGGTAGCTTAAACGGCAGCGGATTTGGACTGTCGTCATTTGCTGAAGTATAGGACCACTTTCAGTACCACTTTTATCCAGCAGTACCACTTTCAAGCACAAAGTGCTTCGCCTTAAGATCTGGCTATCACCGATTGCGTCATATCGCACCCAGTTAGACTTAATTTTGTTAAAACACCGATGTCGTAACTGCGTTAATGACTGTCGGTCATACTGGCGTGATACAGTTAACACTGATCACGCCATGCTAGTAGAAAAGGTATGCCCAAAGCTGCTTGCCAGCAGGTTTACCAAAAGCTTTAGACGACCGAATACTTCATGCCTTCCTGAGGCCCTCAAGAGACATTTGGTTTGCGGCACTCTCGTTCTCAAAACGTGATTCCAACGTTGTTGATGCTATCTGGAATGAAATTCGGAGATCATGCTGATAGAATTTCAAAGCATCGATAAAGTCCGCCCAAAGAAAAAGTTACTTGGGCGTCGGACACCTTGTTGAAGCTAGTCCAGCAAGCTAAAGAAATTAACGACGACAATGTGGGACCGATTCTGACGCGTCATCCTGATAACAACCTTAAACAAGATTCCGATGTCTACTGGTCGCGTGTTCTGCGTATAAAACCTGTCCGGTTACCTAAGATGAAACTTCTTTTTTCAGCGCGTGGCGATCGGAAGCAAACAAGAGGAAGAGCATTCGAACCGTGGGGACGCGCTATCAAGCCCGAGATGAAGTCCGCATTCGGTGTCATTTCATGGCGTAGATGGTGTCGCGGTGCGTTCCATGTCATGTCAGTGGCTGCCGATCGTGACGAATTGACAAGCCGATCTCAGATGGTGACGGCGTTCCGTATCGGCGAGGTGCATTAAGATACTAGTAAGATATATAGCAGTCGTATTGCCACTGCATAAAGAAGCGACATATCTATATGCTCGAACTACTGGGGAATTTCAATCTTGAATGTGGACTTTAAATTTCTAGAATCCATCATCAGCAATAGGATCAAACTGCACAGCGAGCAATTCAAACGCGAAGAACAATGTGGATTCGGACAAGGCAGAAGTACAAAAAATCAAATCCATCTTCTACTCATGTTGCTAAAAGAAAGACAAGAATACCATCAGCCAACCACCGTAGCCTTTATCGACTTCAAAGCAGCTTTCGACTATGTTCATAGAAAGTGTGTACAAAATATTATACTGCTAGAGCCTGCTTGCCACGGAAGCTGCCTGCCATGATCTTAGTATTGTAAGAACCTTCGCTATGCTGCGTAGAACTCGACCAGTTTCTATCATACCCGTTTGATGTAAAGTTCGGTGGGAGACATGGTTCAATTCTTTCACCGACTTTGTTTAACTTTGCTATTGCATGGGTAATGCACACATCACTGCGCCCAACAGATAGCAGCTGTATACAGCGATGCTGAGGACAGGACAGACTGAATGACACTGATTATGCTGATGACAGTGCTCTCCATGTGGAAACTAAAAGTCAGTTTCAAAAGACATAAATTATAGTACTCAAAAGATCTTACCACGAAGACCACGCTTAGCGTTTACAACGCGTTCATCCGGTCTATACTTTTCAATGCCAGCGGCACTTGGTCGGTCAAGCTCAGCGATATACATCGCATAAACGTGTTCGAAAATTTTTGTGGTCGAAGAATACTCAGCATATCAAATGTTGACTGTCCCACGAACAATGTTCTGCAAGCTCTGGTTGGTAATCTAGTGTCAAGTCACGATATACTAAAGCAGGCACGCATTAGACTACTAAGTCATACACTCCGGATTAAGGCATCCCCACACGCCCGGGCGACTTGCAACGACAAAGGCACCAGCACAATAAACTCGACCATGGGGCCATGCCGCCATATCTTGGAAACGTTAAGTCGTCAAGGACTGCGAACATTGGTTCTGTCATATCCCGACGCAACGACCCTGTTTCGACAATGATACCTGCAGCCAACAACAGAGAAAACTATCGAAAGATGGTAGATATGAAGCCACCCTGCAACAGCAGGGTCAGGTAATCAGGTAATCTATAAATAATAAATTATTACATGTATTTTTAAATATAAACATACAATTAGAATATGTATTTGTAGATATACACGTATATATCTATATATACAAAGATTATGTTTTTATGTTTATAAATAAACAAATACATAAGTAAATAATAATATATTTGTTATTACTTTTCCATCAGCAAAAATTAATCAACTCCCAAAATGTAGACCAATATTAAGCCGAAGTTTGATGTTTCCGTGTATAACTTTATAAGATGTAATAAAATTTTCACACTAACACGTGACCTAAGCTAATGCTAACGCAGCCTAATAACTAGCACCCATTACGTTTTATAAACTGGTAAATAGATTAAAAAAATCAACTTTGTGTTAAAAATCGCGTAGGTATTGCTGCTGTTGCTATAGCTTAAGGATGATTTGCGGTATTTGGCTCAAGTTCTGACAGTGGGTGTGTCTAACTAGTAACTCGCAAGTGAGGGTGAAACGGAGCGAGTGTGGTTTCATTTTTAAGTTGCCATTTTGTTTGATCACCTGTAACAGGCTGAGTTTGATGTGCATACCACCCTACATCATCTTGAATCCAAAATTCGTTGAAAATCGTAAAACCTCGAGGATTCTAAACTCGACAACGCATCAATAATTTGTGCTGGTCTCTAGATAACCAAACCATCGTGTTCAGCCCACCGAAAACCGTCTATATAAACTATTTTTGATGCGATGTACCAAACTACTACAGTCATACTATTTTCTAGAAATTGTGTTCATTGACCCTAAATCCAATGAAAACGTCTGAAAAGGCACAAGATACTCTTACTGGATTTTAGATAACCGAACCATCATATTCAGCATCTTCGGAAAACTGTATGCACAATTCTTGATGACCGTACACAATACGTAATCAAATAACAAATGACAGATAATGCTCTGGAAATCGAGTTTATTGACTCTAAGCCCATTGAAAACCCACGAAAAGACTTGAAATATGCACGCTGGGCTCAAGATAACCAAATCGTTATTTCAGCCTTCAGAAATACATATATATAGTCATTTCTTGATGCCTTAATACATATATCATAATATATATCACAATACATAATCAGACAATTGAAAACGCATACTTTGGAAGTCGGGTTCGTCGACCATAAATTCCTTGAAACTAAAACCATACATCTCTTAGGTACCATCCTGTATAATGAGACCGAGTTTGATAGGAAAGTAAACGCAGTTTCCGCATCGGAACTGGCATCATTTCACGGCTTGTGCTTCGGTAGTCATGACTATAAGTGCCACCAAACGAGTGAGTTTAGCACCACGCAACAAAATTTACTTACGGAATATTTGCTTTTGCTTCGCTTTTCATTACAAACAAGTTTCGAGATGCACAAACAAATTTTTCGGAAGGAACCGCGACGTTAGACGCAATACACTAATGCTTTTACGCGCATTATATTGAAACTTTGACATGGACAACTCATATTGTGAACTGTTTGTTGTATTAACTGAGTTTGTCACATAATTTCTATTTGCATGTGCGTTGCTATTCGGTTACTTTGTGAGGTTCGTTAAAGAACTTAGCAACAGCGCCTAGATAACTCTGTGACTTGCGTACGCCGCTTTCACTAGTACAAGTCGGGCTGATCACTCGCACCAGCTTGATTTTAGAGTGAAGACAACATTGGACGATACACAGGTGTTTAAAGACTTGTTAATTGGAGCATAATATAGATGAAACCGAAAAGGCTTGCTGCTGTAGATGGAATTTGATAAAAATTTTTACCCTAGAAACTGGACTATAAAAGCAAGTGGGTGGTATGGGGTATATTTTTCGGCGATAAGATCACAGAAGGTAAAAATTCAGGGAAATTCTAGAAAGGTTCCCAGCATCTTTTCAGTTATGTCCTTCAATCATCTTTCAACCCCAAAACCAATTGCTTCGCAATCAGGGTCGCCCAAAACCTATTTTTCGGGAAACTAATAAAAAATAATGTTCTAACACAACTTTTTAATTTAATATTTATGACAGTGTTTAACGAGCAAATGTAAACAAAGAACACGAAATTGTTTTAAAATGATATAAAATAATTATGACTATACCTACACGTAGCAAATTAATAACTCTTGTTTGTTTGTCTGTTTGTTTGTTTATTTATTGATTTATTTATTTATTTTGATAATAGTTTTATATTAGTAAAAATGTAGTCTCCATTTACAATTTATAATTAAGATAATGACACTATAATGATTGACAAATCTCATCGATACTCATCACGGAATTACAAATTGGTAATGTAACATTTTATAAAGTTTTTTTGTAATATGAAATGACAGAATGCTACTGTTTATGAAAATATCGCTAAAATTTACTATCTCACGTATATAAAATATAAACTGTTTCTATTTCATCTTAAATGCGATAAATCATAAAGATTTCAGTCCTGAAATTTTATTTACTGAATATAGAATACTGGCTTCACATTACACAATGGCTCTGGTTTCTTAGCTATCCAGGAGCATGCATTATACAATCATTAGGTAAAGTCGAAGCAACTGATCGATTTTGACAGATGATAACAGAAATCGTAATCCGATGTGAACCTAGGTATGTATATATAACAAGTCAAGTTCACATGCGCAGTGAATGTGGTGGTCAAGTATCGGTCTAGACCTTTCCCACGTACCTGGATTTATGACTATATTGAAATTTTAATAATATGTGGAAAATGGATGCCATAGAAAATTTTAGATAACGCACAAATTCCGGACTTAAGCTGTTTGTACAGCAATGAAATGTTACAGATTAGAAGATAAAAAATCGTGAATCACTTCTTACTTTTTATTTGCTCCTAGTCCGCTTACTCGTCCGCAAACAAACACTGCAGAAGCGATATTTGGAAGATTACTGGCACAAGGTGGAAAATTCAGCTAAATCTATCAAGCTGAACAATCGGCTAAAAAAATTATCTTACCTGACAAAATAAATCAAAGATCTTAATGCAAAATATATTTAATTCATTCAAAAAGTGTCCCCACGAGTATCCATGTTACGCAAACCGCGGCTAAAAAGTCATTTTCATGAAAAATGTGTAAAAACTTTTCAATAGAAAAGAGATGAAGTCATTCATCTTTATTTTAAAATGATTTCTAAAGTTATTCCGTACAATAAAAAGTTGTTAGACGCTAATGTATGTGTATGGCATTACAAAATAATTTTCGGTTTTATTGATTTTGTGGATGACTTCATAAGTGTGAATACTTTAAAATACAAAATATTGTCGAGCAAACGCTAATCCTTTTAGGTCAGCGTATCTTTGGCCAATTTATTTCGGTATTTATTTTGTCCGTTGAACATTTTATATTTAGAAATCATAAAATGTATTTGCCTTTATCATCTAAAAATCATATCCATCTCCCAGATTTAGATGTTTTGCAATCGCCGGACGTAGTTTTGAACGGCCGGCGCTATGCTGAACTCTTGACCCGGTCAATAATGACTTGATGTTCACCGTTTGCGGCAGCGTCGGATATTAGTTTATCAACTTCTTCTTTAGCTTCCTTAACGTAGAGGCCTGGAATATAATATGTACATATTTAATAATCATGGACAATACTACCCGGGTGCTGAGGTCCGGTAGCCGGATACCCGAGTATTGGATATTTTGATTGTTGTTTAAAATTACAATTCACACTGCATGATTGGAACATGATGTCTTCATAACATAAGAAAAACAGATAACGAAGTATCTGAGTACTGTCGCTCTAGCACTTACCTACATAATAGAGGGAGTAGTATCGAACTGAACAACAACAGATAGTGAGATAAGAGCAGCCAAACAGCCACCATAATTTTACTCTTGTTAAATCAATCTTGAATGACAGCAAAATCGTGTTTAAGCGCCTGCATAAAAGTGGAAGTACTACCGACATGAACAATAACGGACAATGATATAAGAGCAGCCACATCAGCCACGATAATTGATATTCCTGTTAAATCAATCTTGAATGACAGCAAAATCGTATTGAAGCGCCTGCATAATAGTAGAAGTACTACCGACATGAACAATAACGGACAATGATATAAGAGCAGCCACATCAGCCACGATAATTGATATTCCTGTTAAATCAATCTTGAATGACATCAAAAGCGAACCTAAGCGCCTGGATAATAGTGAGAGTACTATCGACCTGAAGAACAGACAACAAAATAAGAGCAGCCACACCAGCCACGATAATTGATATTCCTGTCAAATCAATCTTGAATGACAGCAAAAGCGGATTTAATTGCCTGGATTATGGAGGGAGTACTACCGACCTGAACAACAACAGAAAATTAGATAAGAGCTGCCACACCAGCCACGATAATTGATATTCTTGTTAAATAAATCTTTGACGACAGCAAAAGCTAATGTAAGTGCCTGGATAATAGTGGAAGTACTATAGACTTTAACAACACTAGACAATGAGGTAGGAGCACCCAAACCAACCACGATAAAATTGATATTCTTATTAAATCAACCTTGAATGACAGCAAAAGCGGATCTAAGTGACTGGATAATAGAGAAAGTACGACCTACCTGAACAACAACAGACAATGAGATAAGAGCTGCCACGATAATTGATATTCTTGTTAAATCAATCTTTGATGACAGCAAAAGCGGATTTAAATGCCAGGACAATAGTGGAAGTACTATACACTTTAACAACAGACAATGAGATAAGAGCAGCCACACCACCCACCATAAAACTGATATTTTTGTTAACCCTTTCATGCCCGAATTAATTTGAGTATCGTGCAATGTTTGAAGCCTGCGCCAGGGATCGAACCCGAAACGTACGGTTGAAACTTGTGTACACATCCACTGAGCTATCTGAGAGCTGTTGCTCGGTTCCTTAAGGAACCTCACAATGCGAGCGAATAACAACGCACGGTCAAACGTACGATATACGACAAACTTAGTAAACACAACGAGTCGCAATGTGCGTTGGGTCCATTTGGACCTTACGGGCATGAGAGGGTTAGTTATGCAATTGGTTAATTTTTAATTAAAAAAATCTTGAATAACAGCAGAAGCGGATTTGCTTAAATCTGGCCATTTATTCATTGTATATATTCGTATAGGAATTCATTACAATTTTTTATGCTTTTTTACATTCATCGCATTGTGTTTGTGTACTTTTCAATTGTTATTGGAAGCTTTGTCGCTTCGAGGAGCCACATAACAGTTCTATCAATTTGTGCTAAAGTAGATAAGCAAAGGTGCTGATAATTAGCTACGAATTTGCTCATACAGAGGTTTTCAAATATCAAATCTAACGTATGGGGAGAACAATTTATTGTTACCATAAATTGTATGAGTAAAAAACGTACAAAACCAATCAATTATTCAGAAACCAATAGCTTAAATTTACCATGGAGACTCGATTTTGATTTTGTTAGCTATAAATCATGTCGCTAAATATAATGTTCGGTCTCTACTCATGATTGTAATTACTGCTTATTAGTGTGGGCGTAGTTATCGGTCCGGTATGTGACGGCCCTTAGGGATTCTACATGCGAATAATACAGCTCCTAAATAGCTCAGTGGTTAACGTATATTGCTCGTTGGTATGACGCTGGATTCGGTTGGTTTCTGACACTGACTCAAATTTATTGAACGATATACAATATACACGGTAATTTAATAGAAAATTTAGATGCTTAATTTGTTAATTAATGAACAGCTTCATAATACAAACATTCATCCACCCATTCTTTTTGAATTTTCACAGGGAATCAAGTCATTTTTAGATGACTTTTGAGCAATGACTGTTCATGTCGAAATGTCTTTCAGTTATCTACACATCTGATGTGGCTGTATACAACTATGCAAGCTCTAGCCTTCGTGTATATTCTAAGCACACTATTCTTGAAATTCAAAAGATTACAGTGTTTCTACAGAATTTCCGTGTATATAGCAACGTATCATATATATTTATTTACTGTGTTTTGGTCACAATTACTTATTACCGTTGGGTCTTATAGACACTATGTTCTAGCAAACATTAAGTCAAAAAATGAGAATTCAATATAAACACCACAACGGAAGAAGTTTTCGACATGGAATTACTCGCAAAATTCGATGACGTTTGGGCCCATCGGACCATAGTATATCGTCCTTTTATGGAATCATGTTTAGTAAAATGGATAAATTTTGTTGCCGAATTTTTCTAAATCCACTTGTTTTATTAAAATTAATTACATAGCTAGTTTTTGCTTGCTTATAAGAGAACAACTTTAATTCAGAAACGGTTGAGCGGGTTTGTATAATTATTTTTCTATTTAATGTGCTTTAAAGTTAGAATATTCATGCATGCGTGCTTGCCTGTAACTCCACCGGTTGACGAAGTAATGTTGAAATTTTCTTTTCTTTTCCTCTTTTACATGCCAGATTCAATTCAACTTTGAATTTGTAACTTGAGAATAGGAGAAACGATTCAACTAAAATTTTCACATAGGTTATGATAAATATACAGTAAATTATGACTTCTATGTTGTATGTTTCGGGAGAATAACATACACAAAACTGGTATTTTGTGCCTAAATCAGTGCGATCTTTGGTAGTGTAATTTGTAACATGGTAATCCATGGACCCCGTTGACTCTACATTAGGTATTATATAAAATTTATATAGCATACACCTAGCGCTAACAACAACTCCACATAGGGTACTGCCAAGACTTTACGGGCTAAAAGTGAACCTTTTGAAACAAAGCCTCTAAAACTTCATTCCCGTTATAAGTAGCTTCATACTTGGTAGGTTGAACCGATCTTTTCGCTATTTGCACTACGAAGCTGAACTTACGGGTTACACGTTGCTTTAGAGTATTCCTGTATCACGGTCAACTAATGGCTCAAATTTTAAACTTGACCAATCAATCTACTTAACGAAAAAAATTACAGTTAGTTACCATCTATAATTGCGTAATGCCTATTCCAATTTGATTATTTTTTCAAAGTCCTTGTCCGGTACAGCACGCTAATAATGACATCCATCATCGTTCTATCCCATCATCAGAAGGATACACCCTTTGGAAGAACGCATTATTTATATTTAAAGTTCTGCCATCAACCGTCAGAATGAATTGATTGTTTCCATTTTCTCATAATTGTATAAAACAATGCTTGTGGGTATATCTGTGCTACTTATTTTGTGCCAATGATATTTTAAATTCTCACCGAGAAGTTATGTACATGACATTGGTTTCTGCCTAGTTGTGTATGGCAGAAGTTAAGATGTAGACCCAAATGTCCTAACAAAACATTCCGAAATACTATCAAAACAGCCGATAGTGATATTTCACTTGCGGTATATCAACGGTCGGTGCACACTTTTGTTTTCCCACAAAGCCTAGTGTTCAAGTAAAAAATGAAGCCTTGAAAAGGTCAATACTGGTTTCACACGCTGGAGCGGTGAAGCGAAACTCATGCTATTACAATATCTATATTGAGGGAAGTGAAACAAATGGTGGAAGAAACAGGTATAAACATAACATGCACACTGGACCGAAAAGGAGTTAGATGATAATGAGGTACAAGTGGAAGGAATCGGTACACCATCAATACAACTAACAAACGTAAAGCTCATTTCGGAAAACTTCGTCAGTTTTATAAAACACCGCAAAAACAGTAGTATATACACTGCAAAAATAAATTTGGCTCGTTTTGAGCTGCCTGTGTCCTCACCCAATTTAAGACAGCCCCCAGGTGGCTTACTTTGAGCAAATTTCGCTTAATGCTTTTTAGAATGTATATATCACAAATAATGACTCACGGATTATTAAAAAAGCTGACCATGCAAATCGAGCGATACATCGCGTCGTCGTCGTGAATTACTTCGAACTGTTTGATGTTTAGCAGCGCTGTTCAATCTATCCTTGCTATATTTCAGCATATCGGCTTGTCTTACAAGGCTTCGGCTTCGTCGCTGATTTCCTGCGTACTGTTCGGCAGCAGCTGCTTGTTTGTACTGATTAGCTAGTTGCCGATCGCTATGGCGGCATTTCGTTTGTTGTAAATATCGAGCCACGTTGTATTATCTTGAACACAGAGTTGCAAGCTAAATATGATGATAGTGCCTAGAGAAAGTTCAATTTAATATTTTGGACATCTTCAGTTCACGTCATACTCCCAACGCAAGCTATAACGATATATCTAATTAATTTTTTGAATGACCTTATATATCACAGTTGTTGTCGAAGGACTGCCGGCGTAGGTGGTGGCAGATAATCCCGGCGGTGGGAGGTAAATTTTTGAAATTTTCAGGAGATCATAATGTTTGTTCAATAATTTTTCCATTTTTACCCAATTCTTTTCGAACTATGTTTGGGTATTTAGTGCAGTCAATTCGAGAAAAATATGTTTAATAACGGTACGCAGCTGCATAGCGCAACATCCTAGCACGATGCCTATATGCTTTAAACAGTGCATTTTATGCAGTAAATTTTAGCAGATGTTTGTGTCTTGTGATTTTGTAAGTGGATTTCATTAATGATTTCATTAATTGCTTTCGTATTGGTTTTTTCTTCATGTTAGAATTTAAAGCAACCATATGCGTTAGGGCTTGGTGTCGGTTATCCACCTCCCGTGGTGCGGAAAGTCTACTAGCGGATGACTAGTCCGAAAGAGCAAATTTCTTAAAACATATTGCAATCAATATTGCAATTCTAAGTTTTACTGTTGGAAGCGATAAATCCATACCTGGGTCACGGATGGGTCCCACCCACGTAAACATGCACCATATTTAAGCGCGCACATTTTATTATGACGTGATAAATGTTCTGCCTGGCGGTCAATTAGCCGGATTTCTATTTTTTCGCAATCGGATAGAGCGTTTCTGAATTGTAGAATCAACTCCATTTATAGTTCGCATTCGTACTGGCATACGTGCTCCTCGGAGACCATAACGGTGTTACACTTATGCCAAGAACAAGAGACTAGCGATCCGAAAATGCTATGCTTCGACAAGCTTGTAACTTTGCCAACTCAAGTCAGCGTCGATTTAAGCAACATCGTCCAAGTCCCTGAAACCTACGTACTCCTGGATTGTGACGATTTTATAACCACTGTGCGCTGAATGCCCAGTTTGCTCGTCAACCGCAAATAATCCGTTTATTAGGTGTATCGTTTAATATTCAAAATATGACCCGGAACTTGGTGTCGCACGGGGGATACCAACAAGTTCTACAGACGTTCGACTTAGTTCGTAAACAAATATCGACAACCCTGATGACAGAACATGCTCAGAAAATTTCATTTTTCGCGCCAGTACCATGCTCACAGAAATGTGACTTATAGCAACAAATTTTAGACCTGGTTCAGATTTGTAGTTTCATGGCCTGGTAAATTTCAGGTTTTCCCGTGAAGGACTTACGGCTGATTTATCTCAAAATTTGAAATTAGGACTCATGTAACATTTGAAATTAAGTTCTTGCAATAATTTGTTATATACCGATAAGTTTAACACTAAGGTGCCATGCTGCGGCTATCTATGAATCTAGCATGAAAATAACTGTTCTGTTAGAATCGTGTTCGGTGGCCCAACATTACCCTATCTACCAAATATTAGCTATTTCTTTTTCAGTGCAGGGGTGGCTACATCGCGTACCTCCACCAGGCAAAAGTACCTGCTGCCAAGACAAAATTACTCGCAGGTAGAACCAAATTACCTCCAGGTAAAGCAAAATCACCCTTGGGTAAAAATATTACTTGTAGATGAAAAAATTACCCGCAGGTAAATTACTCGCTTGTAAAATAAGTCTACCCGAGAGTAGATATTTTACCCGCGAGTAAAAAATACTACCTGCAGCTAAACAAAAACTACCCGCAAGTAAATTACTCGCCGAGAAAATAAGCTTACCCGTGAATAAATATTTTTTCAGGGAGTAAAAAATACTCTCGGGTAATTTTTTACTCTTATACCTACTCCCATTTAAGAATGCAAAAGTTGATGGTAAAAACAGGATAAAAATTACTCGCAGATAAAAATCACTTCAGGGTAATTTCAAGAAAAAGGGTCCAAATGACAGTTTTAAGATTTTTTTCAAATCAGGATTTCAGATAATTCAGATTTCAAACAAATTAAAATCACTGTAATTTCATTCGTCGATCTTTTCTTTTAAATATGATCTTGTCATAAATGAAGTTTACCGTTTTTATATTTAATGTGTAGAGCAAAAAATGAAATTAGGCAACTCGCCTGAATATATCAATATTTATCCGGTAAGGTAGTATATTTAATTTATTAATCATTAATGTTGATGTGTACATCTAGAGCCAAATTCTATTACATATGGAATTACGGTTCGTGAAAAAAGAGGCGTCTTGACACAGCCGATTCCAACATTTCATAAATAAAATTCACAGCCAAACTACGCTAGTACCTTAGTACCGGCCGAGGGTACTCTCTGTCCTGTCTTAATAACCGGTATGGACAAATAAGTAGTTTATGTAAAAGAAATTGGTCACAAAAATTATATTTAAAATTTTATTTTAGACTCGTTGTGAATGCAGACTACTCTGTGCTTTAAAACTAATTTATTTAAACTAGAAACGACATTTCATTAAACGACTAACATAATTGCGTCATCCATTTTCATTTTGACATATGACCACAATTGTATACCCTAGACGTCAGTAGCGTTACTTAATAATTTGCCAATAGCAACAAAATCGTTTCTAAAAATTGCTTGTAATTTTACAACTCTTTTTGGTAAAGCGTGCAGCAAAATGTAATATATTGTTAGATCGTGGCAGAATACATACAATACCTAATTATAGGTACATTATTCATTTCTGTGCATTCTATAGCGGTGGTTCTGCATTGTCGTCATATACTTTTTGTTTGTATATCGGAGTTCGGCTCTTTTAACAACTTCGCCACCAGGCTGAGATATTAATTAAAATATTGTTTGGTACTACATTGGGCCCAAAAAATTTAACAAACCCCGGTTTTAGAAATCTTACAATTCCACGTTGCACTTTAGAACCGAATGAAGTAAAATACTAACATAGCGACATATCAACTTATAATAAAGTTGTACCCAATATTTATGTAAAATATATTCGATGCGACCCGCAGTTTTCCGAATGAAGTAATATACTAATATAACGACATATCAACTATAATAAAGTTGTACCTAATATTTATGAAAAATATATTCGATGCGACCCCGCAGTTTTCCGAATGAAGTAATATACTAATATAACGACATATCAACAATCATAAAGTTGTACCTAATATTTATGCAAAATGTATTCGATGCGACCCCGCAGTTTTCCGAATGAAGTAATATACTAATATAACGACATATCAACAATCATAAAGTTGTACCTAATATTTATGCAAAATGTATTCGATGCGACCCCGCAGTTTTCCGAATGAAGTAATATACTAATATAACGACATATCAACAATCATAAAGTTGTACCTAATATTTATGCAAAATGTATTCGATGCGACCCCGCAGTTTTCCGAATGAAGTAATATACTAATATAACGACATATCAACTATAATAAAGTTGTACCTAATATTTATGAAAAATATGTTCGATGCGACCCCGCAGTTTTCCGAATGAATTAATATACTAATATAACGACATATCAACAATCATAAAGTTGTACCTAATATTTATGCAAAATGTATTCGATGCGACCCCGCAGTTTTCCGAATGAAGTAATATACTAATATAACGACATATCAACTATAATAAAGTTGTACCTAATATTTATGAAAAATATATTCGATGCGACCCCCCAGTTTTCCGAATGAAGTAATATACTAATATAACGACATATCAACAATCATAAAGTTGTACCTAATATTTATGCAAAATGTATTCGATGCGACCCCGCAGTTTTCCGAATGAAGTAATATACTAATATAACGACATATCAACTATAATAAAGTTGTACCTAATATTTATGAAAAATATATTCGATGCGACCCCGCAGTTTTCCGAATGAGGTAATATACTAATATAACGACATATCAACAATCATAAAGTTGTACCTAATATTTATGCAAAATGTATTCGATGCGACCCCGCAGTTTTCCGAATGAAGTAATATACTAATATAACGACATATCAACAATCATAAAGTTGTACCTAATATTTATGCAAAATGTATTCGATGCGACCCCGCAGTTTTCCGAATGAAGTAATATGCTAATATAACGACATATCAACTATAATATAGTTGTACCTAATATTTATGAAAAATATATTCGACGCGACCCCGCAGTTTTCCGAATGAAGTAATATGCTAATATAACGACATATCAGCAATCATAAAGTTGTACCTAATATTTATGCAAAATGTATTCGATGCGACCCCGCAGTTTTCCGAATGAAGTAATATACTAATATAACGACATATCAACTATAATAAAGTTGTACCTAATATTTATGAAAAATATATTCGATGCGACCCCGCAGTTTTCCGAATGAAGTAATATACTAATATAACGACATATCAACAATCATAAAGTTGTACCTAATATTTATGCAAAATGTATTCGATGCGACCCCGCAGTTTTCCGAATGAAGTAATATACTAATATTACGACATATCAACTATAATAAAGTTGTACCTAATATTTATGAAAAATATATTCGATGCGACCCCGCAGTTTTCCGAATGAAGTAATATACTAATATAACGACATATCAACAATCATAAAGTTGTACCTAATATTTATGCAAAATGTATTCGATGCGACCCCGCAGTTTTCCGAATGAAGTAATATACTAATATAACGACATATCAACAATCATAAAGTTGTACCTAATATTTATGCAAAAAATATTCGATGCGACCCCGCAGTTTTCCGAATGAAGTAATATACTAATATAACGACATATCAACAATCATAAAGTTGTACCTAATATTTATGCAAAATGTATTCGATGCGACCCCGCAGTTTTCCGAATGAAGTAATATACTAATATAACGACATATCAACAATCATAAAGTTGTACCTAATATTTATGCAAAATGTATTCGATGCGACCCCGCAGTTTTCCGAATGAAGTAATATACTAATATAACGACATATCAATTATAATAAAGTTGTACCTAATATTTATGAAAAATATATTCGATGCGACCCCGCAGTTTTCCGAATGAAGTAATATACTAATATAACGACATATCAACAATCATAAAGTTGTACCTAATATTTATGCAAAATGTATTCGATGCGACCCCGCAGTTTTCCGAATGAAGTAATATACTAATATAACGACATATCAACTATAATAAAATTGTACCTAATATTTATGAAAAATATATTCGATGCGACCCCGCAGTTTTCCGAATGAAGTAATATACTAATATAACGATATAACGACATATCAACAATCATAAAGTTGTACCTAATATTTATGAAAAATATATTCGATGCGACCCAGCAGTTTTCCGAATGAAGTAATATACTACTATAACGACATATCAACAATCATAAAGTTGTACCTAATATTTATGCAAAATGTATTCGATGCGACCCCGCAGTTTTCCGAATGAAGTAATATACTAATATAACGACATATCAACAATCATAAAGTTGTACCTAAATTTATGCAAAATGTATTCGATGCGACCCCGCAGTTTTCCGAATGAAGTAATATACTAATATAACGACATATCAACAATCATAAAGTTGTACCTAATATTTATGCAAAATGTATTCGACGCGACCCCGCAGTTTTCCGAATGAAGTAATATACTACTATAACGACATATCAACAATCATAAAGTTGTACCTAATATTTATGCAAAATGTATTCGATGCGACCCCGCAGTTTTCCGAATGATGTAATATACTAATATAACGACATATCAACTATAATAAAGTTGTACCTAATATTTATGAAAAATATATTCCATGCGACCCCGCAGTTTTCCGAATGAAGTAATATACTAATATAACGACATATCAACTATAATAAAGTTGTACCTAATATTTATGCAAAATGTATTCGCTGCGACCCCGCATTTTTCAAAAATCAAATTTCTAGTGCGGAAATACTAGTGTACGTACGTTTATGTTCACTACTTTATGGATAGAATACAAAAGTTTCAAATTTTTTGAAATCATTGTGGATATATATTTATATACAGTACACATTCTGTATTTCGCTGAACGGAAATCTTTATTTAGTCCTACTAAAAATACTTTGTCAATCACGTAATATATATGATTGCTGGTGCTTAAACAAAACCGGACTCAGATTAGTATTATAGCATGGCTGTAAGATCAACACTGTTATTACAAACATATTAATGCATTAGTAAACTTAAACCTGCACCCCTTGCCATCTTCTTTTGACAAAAGCGATTGCCATACAGTTGTTCACTGAACACAAATTTCGTTTTTGCGTTAAAGAACAGAAATTAGCTCGTTTCATATTCCATACATTATAATTTGAAAATGTTCGCGAACACACTGGTGTTAAAATACAGGGTGCGAATTGCATTCGCTAATAGCGTTGTAGGACAGAAAAATATCGAAATTGGATACTGCTATTGAAATTCTAGTTTTGTTTGCTAACAACGTTTTATATATGGTGTCAAAAGAGGATGGTTGGGGGCGCATCTTAAGTTTACTCTTGCATAAACTACTGCATAAATTCTATGTTGTTTGTATATTAAAATTAATGAATGAATTGATCCACTGCAGCTAGTGAATATTGTATCTATTGCCTTAGGCACAACTTACTATATGGCGCTTCGAAATTGCCGTCAACAATATTTGATTGAGCAAACGAACGCGTTATATTATTCGCCATTACTAACGCCCCAGATTATGTGTTTCTGACTTATCTACTCGGCCATGTCGTAAATATATAATTGTAGATTTAAAATATAAAAATTTTATTATTTGGTTAGTATATTCGTTTATAAAACAACTTTTCGAAACAATTTATAGTATCTAAAATTATGATGGAGCAAAATATTGTCGTTTGTAAAATCTGCTGTAGAAGTACTTTTCAACGTATGGGGCTTTTATAAACAAACATTTATAAAAATGTTTCCTATAAATATTAAAATTTGGAATTGAAGCTTGAAAATAATCGCAATTGCAACTGTAGAAAACATAGACATATTTTAAACTTTTGATATATTCTGACCCAGAGATAATCATCTTTATGACTTGATCTCTTCCAACCAAGATGATAGGTACGTCTGGTTTGCAACTGTAGCAAACATAGACATATTTTAACCTTTTGTTATATTCTAACCCAGAGGTAATCATCTTTATAACTTGATCACTTCCAACCAAGATGATAGGTACGTTTGGCTGAAGATTCAAAACCTTGTTGACAAAAATTTGGGAGTGCGAAAAAATGTTGCTAAATTAACTGATGGCCTGGTAAGTCAAAACCAATGGACCGACAGCATAGACTCATTCGGTTACCGATGAAATGGAATATGGAAATCAACAAACTTAAACTATAACATCATCACCAATATCTATTTAGTAGTCTGGCAGTTCAAAATACACGAAGTTAAAGCGTATCTTATCACAGATGATCTATGAGGCCAAGATCCCGAAATTTAATCTGAGTTGTGGACCTTATATAAGCCTATGATGTCTCTAAAAGCCATACATGCCGAAGCAGGGGTCCAGGGGAGTACCCCTGAGGCCTCGGAATCCCCGTGACCTTCGAATACCCCACCCCAAGCGTACCATTCTATCGCCTCGAGATTCCGCACCCCCGTCCCCCACCCACCCCGTGCCATCTCCTGACTGCGGAAAATTTTCGCAAAAAAGTGCAAAATTGACAAAAATTCGGCAAAAGCAGCGGAGAAATTGGCCAAGCCGAGGGTCGGACAGAGGAGGGGGTAAGTCGTGAACTTATTGTCACCACACCCCTTAACGACCTGCCTTCGAAGGCTTCTAGCCCACCCTCAGACAATCTTTCTCCAGTCTAGTCGGGGTGCCAATGATACCTCAGACCGCCGGCATATATGCCCTAAACGTTTGTCATGGGCAGATGTTGGGCGGCCAACACTGGATGCTCAAAACCGAAAGATGCTCGTGTATGTAAATAACGTACCGCTCCTAAAGCGTGCTTATTTACGGGTTGCAATGGATTACTACAGTAATGGTAACCATCACCTTAGCACATCTCATGTTCATGAATTTTTTGTACGATACAAGATTTTTGTTATCACAACTGAAACTATTTACGTTTTTATCTGTAATCCATTTTTTGTGTATGTTTCTGGACTTGTCTCAGGCTTAAAAGCCAAATTCAGCAGGACTGATAGGTAGTTTTATTCAGCATGGAAAGCTGGATTCTGCCTTTTTGCGGCTTAGTCTATGTTTTAGTTTGCAACACTTTATTATCTAGTTGTCACAGCCAGCCCAACTGAAATTCAAACTCGTCCACAATAGTAAATCGCCATGGAGGTGATAAGTACAAAACGGACAAATCGTTGCTGATTTCCCTATTTTTCTCATAAAACAAAACACAGTTATAGATTTACTATTAAAGCCTAAAACTTCTTTTATTCTGGGCTAGAGGAAATAAGACGCCTATATAATGTAGAACTCACGCATCTTCATCATAAAAAATACCCAGCCGCTAATATCAGGCACATTTATATAATAGCACTTTCACCATATTTACGTCCAAACTCCTCTGATAATATAGCTGCATAGCCCAGGGTGGACCAAGCATAAGATCGTTGGCGGTTCTTCACATCATGCTCCTTATCCGCCATGTGTATGTCAGTATGCAGTTTATGCAGTGCGGTAGACAGAAAGAATTTATATAGCTCGACGCCATCTCAAGCTATAGATTATTATTTACACATTTGGGAAGTTAATTTGAACGTCGCTGAAAGAGCTACAATATCATAGGTTGAACTGTTTTATAGGTACCGATACTCTGCTACACATGGCTAGCACTAACGTACTTGACCATCGAGTTTTATGTCTTATATCGACTTTTAGTTGAGATTCACAAACAAAACACGAAATTGATCTCATTCTTTAAAACGAAGCCTTTTAATCACCTGACGAAAACTACTTTCTATACATGGAAGTCACATTTGATTCAATACTGACTGAAAATATAAGATGCAGATATTGAAATATATCATCGTACTATTGCTGTGAGAATCGAGAACCTTACTTTTGGCAAACGCCTCAAACGCGTATTGTATCATGACATATTTTTTCCTATAAGGTGACCACGGAAAATTTTAAGCCTATACCGATAAGATTGAACCCAAATCTAAGCCAAAACTTAAGGCAACAAATCAACATAGGATTGGCTGACAAATGAACATCAAATTTTTGTCCTATGGTACTCGCACATGGCAGGTTCCTTACTCCCCGCAACTAGTTATAGGGGTAAGTCCACATGATGCAATTTTTGTTTCCAAACTTTATCCAATAAATGCTCAGCTTTACAAGAGATTTCAAACAGATAAACTACCGCACAGCATAATTGTACATTCTGCGTTATTAACACAGATGTGGCGAATACTAATAGTTAACAGAACAGTAAACAGGCATGAGAGAATAAAACCAGGGGTTACTATGACAAAACATATTTGTGAAAACAACTATACTCTGTATATCTATGATATTTATGCATTACTTACAATAATGAATAAAAACTCTGCAATTAACTCATGAGCTACACATTTATACACATTAACTTCCGACAATAAATTATAATTGTGCACCTAGCAACAACAGTAGAACTGTAAAAAAACAACCATGTTTTGAAGTTAACTTCAGCCGTATTTTTACAAGAACAGATTTAGTTTCACTGCTTGGCGCTAAACAACAGACAGTGAACCAATCACAATAAAACAAAATGATTCTAAAACCGTTAATAGTTTGAGTAAAATGTGTTTCTTTTTCTACTAGCACCGCACTTTATGGTCATAATAACGATATCAGTGTTGCGATAATATATATTGGTTGGTGAATTTTAATCCAATGTTAATGGTTATTTTCAGGCATTTGTTAATGTTAATAGTTAATGGTTAATCGAATGCTAATGATTAATAGCCAATGTTTAATATAGCATAAAAATGCTACAATTCTATTATGGGTCTATTCTTTTAAGCCCCCCCCCGAATTTAATTAAATTTGAAGATACAGAGCTGATTTTAGCATTCAGCTCGATGAGGCGGTTCAGAATATACTCATTTTACTCACATCCCTTTAAAAATTTCGATTTTTGACGTTCCAATGCTCCCCCTAGAGAACCCAAAATTTTTTTTCTTCGGAATATGGTCATGTTGGGTACCGTTCGACTTGGTTTGCTGAGAGAAATCTACTGTTGTGTAGTTTATTAAAATCTACGCGAGCAGTAGAAAGTTATGAAGACCCTGAAGTGCGGAAATAAAATGCAGGCCATGCCGTTCTCGACATACAAAGCCTAAGCCTTAATCTTAGCCTAATTTGAGGTTCTTATATGAGACATACATTAAGCTTAAGCTGTTCTTTTTTGTAACGTTATAACGTACCGCCTCTTAGGGTTTACTTGGGCCCTTATAACTTTCTAACTGTGGCGTAGATTTCAGTAAACTACACACCAGTAGATTTTTCTCATCAAGCCGAGTGCAACGGTATACAACAAGACCATATTCCAAAAATAAATTTTTGGGTTCCCTATGGGACTTCAAAACATCGAAAAAAATTTTCATTAATGTCAGTAAAATGAGCATTTTCTGAACTGCCTAATCGAGCTGAAACAATTGATATCAAAATCAGCTCTGTATCTTCAAAATTGACCAAATTCGGGCTGAGGGCCTATAAGAAAAGACTGTTTTATTATTCTAGATGTAACGTAGCTTGTTCTGATTGCAAAGAAGAATAAATGTGTTGAATTAAAGACAGCTACTCGTTCCACTAAGTAACGTAGACATTTCAGGGGGTACATTTTGCAAATCGTAGTGTATATCCAAAAGATGAAAAATGTTTGATTCCGAAAGGCCATAAATGACGACTCTGAAAGTGCTGATGGATGGGATGAGCGCAAAACGATACATATAAAAATGTGCTGATCAAAATGAAACAACAATAAGCAAACAATACAGAAAACATACCTAATCTGTTTTCATCTAATTATACGTGGTAGTAAAGAATAATCCTCTACTATGTTAAACTGGTGTGCGGTATGAGAACAGTTTTATAGATCTCACTGCATAGACCAATAGCCATTGCTTCGGATGGCCATCATTTGCATAAACGCCAATTTGAGGTACGTAGTCTATATGTCGTTGAGTTGGATAATACAGCTGCCGTGGTGTAGGAAGCATAACATTTTGTAAAGACAGAAACGAGAGATATAGGAACGTCGAAGGTACAGAACGCAAAGGTGTTGCCACATTTGTAAATATGACTTATAATAGCTTGGCGGTATTTCATTAGGCTGGGACCACTATGGTGTCCCGATAAAAATTGTATAAAATTATTACTAAATTGCAGCTTATATTTTCTAATGTATTTCAATTTATTCTTACATATCCTGAGCTACGTCGCATTTGATGTTATGACATACAACACGTTTTGCGGTCCAAACTACGATTCTAGGGGTAAAAACTACTAGAAAGATCACATATGGGACCATATTTTCTACTGTATAAAACGCAAAATACTCCTTCCGGATATTGGAATCAAAGAAGATTTCAAAATACAGATACTTGGATGTAAATCTTTATTCTAGTATATAAGGAAAAATCAATGTTCGCGTACACTGATTGCGTTTACGAACCTGAAGTGAATTGACAAAAGAACAACCCAAATGTGAAAACCTAAAGTGGAACCACGTATCATTTATTCTATAGTAGGTTGGTTTGGAAATTTTGTTTTACACAACATGTTATCGATGGGCGCATTCATGCAAAAATATCCGCATAGCTATTTCAAAAAATCATTGTTTGCTATGGACAACGCAGTTGTTACAACTAGGTACGAAGTTATTATATGGTTTTAAATAAGCTAATGCCAATTTGTGGACAGGCTACTTAACCTATTATGCAAGAGTAAACTTAAGATGCGCCCCCAACCATCCTCTTTTGACACCATGTACAAAACGTTGTTAGCGAACAAAACTCGAATTTCAACAGCCGTATCCAATTTCGACATTTTTCTGTTCCATAACGCCATTAGCGAATGCAATTCGGTCCCTGTACTTTAACACCAGTGTGTTCGCGAACATTTCCAAATTATAATGTGTGGAATATGAAACGGACTAATTTCTGTTCTTTAACGCAAAAATGAAATTTGTGTTCAGTGTACAACTGAATGGCAATCGCTTTTGTCAAAAGAGGATGGTAAGGGGCGCAGCTTAAGTTTACTCATGCATTAGTATATGTAATCAGTGATGTATTCGTTATTAAAAAAGAAGACAAATTAGCCCTGATTTTAATGATTCCAAATCATTCTAAACAGTTTCCTATATACCCGGTACCCGTGGTTTACTGAGGGTGAATTTCCCGTTTTCGAACTTTCAAACACATTTTCATTAAAATTCAAGGAAACGTATTTCTTAGTTTTAAGTCTATTAAGTCATTAAATGTCGCGTAATGTATTAAAAGGATGATATTACTTGACCTAGACATGCAGATGCAGGACATTTAAGCGAACATAGGTAAACGCCGTCAAATATTATTTAACGTTGTTAGGCCGTAGCCGATATTTGTCTACGCTCTACTGGGATGGGTACATGTCCTAAAATCGTATGACCATATGCTGTTATCGTACTTGCCTCCGTAATTTCACATTTCCCGGACGAATACTAAAATTCCATATCTGTTGTTGTATAAAACGATTTAATTGTTCATTTAGTATAGAAACAATGTGAAGCAAGGGATTGTATTCGAGGAATCCGCTGTTATTTTGCAGCTAACAAAATATGATTTGGGTTTTCCATAACTTTGACAGTATATAAAACTGAATTTCAAAAATTTATAGTCTCAGAACTTTCGAATTTATAATTTGTTGCATTTCTATGATTTATATGGGTTGACGTACATATACCAATATATGGCCCCGTATTTTCGAATTTTTCTAGGAGATCAGTTTCAATGTTTATATTGACAAAAAATGAGACAAAACCGAAATAGCGTGACACAAGTAGCTTTCACAATTTGTTACTGAATTGTGATATGAATTATAAAAATATGCAGTATATTCCAAGAAATTGTCAGATGTTTTATGCTTTATGTCAAATATCCGGTTTTCCAGCAAACACATCAAATTCTTTTATTTTTGCCGATTTTGAAAGGCTTTGCCGAACATCGACACCCTGTATATACAATTGAAAGAATGAATAAAGGTCGTGGGAAACATCGGTTAATTAATTATGCGATTGGTTAATTTTCAATTAATGAGTTGTTAACAAAATCCGCTACAATCATACCAATTTGTTTCAAATCATAACAACTTTACAAAGGAGGTAGAGTTATTTGTTGTCTAATTCACTTTGATATATACCAGCTTTTGGACTTTGGAAGTGGGCAGAAACTGCAATTTCATTCCAGAGCATTTGCTTTTTGAATGCAGACGTGTTTTGACCTTAATGCGAAGATGCAATTCGAGTAATTGATGTCTCTACAATCCAGCTGTTAGCTATAATCCCATTACCGGCTCTGATTCTGCAGCTTTTTTAAACAATATATATCATGAAATGATAATACTTGTAATGCCAAGTTCGTGGTTTTACACTGCGCAAGAATTGTAAAATAAAAAGCTTATATGCTATAACCCGTTTACTTAATGCATAGACTCTTAGTCAGCTACTTTCAGAGCAAATGCCCTGTGGAATGCACAATCTATGGAATACAAAATTTCCCAAAGTTGTTTAGCGTTTAGATAAAAATACATGTTTGCCCTGTCTTATCTACTCATACCGCGGCGTCCATGTGTGAAAATTACATTTTGTTCTCCATATCGGTTAACTATGTACTAAGACCAGTTCTGGCCCTGAGGGAAACCAGCTGCACCACTCTCAATTTACACTGTGGTGCCCGGACAACCCCGGCTTACACGATTCCCCGGTGGACCTTGGTCAGACCGATGGGAACCGCTTAGCTTAGCAGGCTGCCGGCGGGTTTACCAGGGTGTTCGGCATGGCCCCTATGACGGCCCACGTGTTTAGAGGTATGGAGGTCCCTCGGAGGGAGGGTCATCCTCTAAGCCTGCTCACAGGTAATGAGGCTGACCCGTCATTCCCTCTATTTCTGTGATTAAAACTTATGCCTTATGCCGGCACCAAAAATTTGAATTTGTCTAACCGTAGGGCATGTTCGCGAAGGGCTCCGTTGAGCCGAGAGATGGTTCCCTAACCCTTGGGCCCTAAATGCGCAGAGGCGCGTTTGTGTCGCCTTAGTTCCACTTAGGACTGGCCACACTGAGCCTACTCGGACCAATATATATATTCGGGAGCACGGAGGGACGTTGGTTTTACGAAAGCTACACACTTGTACCAAGGGGCGTTGGCAACGAGGGTCAGTCGTGGTGCGGGTGCGCGCAGAGCTGGGGAACGCTGTGGGTCGGCTAACTCGGTCGTAGTTGGGCTACTGCACTTGATATGGATGCGGTAGAAACCTAACTCTAGTAAGGCCGAAACAGATACTTGAGCGAGGCACGGGTGGGGCAACGGGAAAAGCGGCGCGGCGGGAGCGAGCATCATGGGGGCAACGAGCCGGAGGAGGGCAAGGAGCCTCGATCAAACTACATTGAGCACCTTAGTGGGGGTCATGCATTTTCTTAGAACAGCGGGTCCTGGTTTGAATCAATCTAGTTCGCCTACTAAATTCACACGCAAAATTTTATTCCTTGGTTTCCCCTTTTTGTATGAACATAAAAACACGATCATGAAACAAAAGTATCACCCAATTGGGTGCACACAAAAGTATGCCTATATATACACACTACGCGGTGGATTCTGAGTTCCGGGCCCCACGCACGGACCCCTATCCCCACTGCACATACGCAACAAAATCCCCGTACGGCGAACTAGCCTTTTACTCCTTAATTCTTTGTGTGACGAAAAACGATTTGAGCCGACTTTTAATGGTTTGTCGCGAAATTTCCAACGGTTAACAACCCCGATTGGGATGACGAAATTGTGTCTTGTGAGCTCCATTTGGGCTCTTTTAGAAACGCGGAACCCCGCAGCCCGAAGTTGTTAGCAGAGTCTTAGCTTTAGACTTATCCGCACGTCGATCCTGCACAATTCTGCCACTATTCCTAACGCTAAATTTTCCTGAATTATCTAGTTCAATCGCAAAGCGTGGGCGCAGCACTTACGGGGGCACAGGGCATCCGACGGACGCCCCAGCACCCGCAAGGGCTGCCACCTTTCCTGGGCCTACGCGAAAACTTGAGGACTCCGTAAAACACTTCGGGCGGACTTCTTCCACGTGTCCGCAATGGAAAAAGTCCGAGCTAAAATACGGCCGAAAATTGCGCTGTATCAGGTTTGCTCCTAATTCAACCCTTCGTCACCAAACAACTTCCAAACCTTGTAGAAAATTTTGGAGGTCGAAGTAAAACTAGGCGAACCTCAAAAATACACCCACTGAGCGTTCACGACAAACACTGCCCAGTGGGTAGGAACCAGTCGAGCACGGGGGAGCCCCTTTTTGTACAATTTTGTCATGATTTTTAACACAATTTCGTCAGAAATTCAACCCCTTCTCCGCCGCGCGGGCGCAGCATTTACTGGAGCGCGAGGCATCCGACGGACACCACAGCACCCGTAAGGGCTATCCGTAGTCTCAAGCTCAGCGACAACTCGAAAATCCTGCAGGGAAAAACCCCAGGTGGACCCCTTCCACGAGTCTGCCGGTCGAAGAGTCCACCCGGGCGCAAAACAGAAGAAAAGCAAGGGAAACGAAAAGGAAGGAAAAACTACGGCAACAACCGCCGACAAAAGCGTCGAATTTTAAAATTAAACCGCTCGACTGGTCCCGTAGTCAAAATTCGCAGTCTTCTTTTATACTCCGGCTTACCCCCCTTTTTCGGCTGCCCTCGTACCAGCTTTACAGATGGGCAACTTTGGAAATTCAAAATCTCTACAAAACTCTATCTGGCAAACAACTTATAACCAACACAACAACGCACAATAAGCTACAAACAATATAACAGCAAATGGTACAAAGCGGCGAACGTCTAATTGTATGTACCTAACCGACAAAGCTGGGCCCCCTACAACATGCCGGCCTTGGCGAGCCATCGACGCTACAAGAACAACATAAAATTTTTGCTATATGACCACTGCTGTAAGCTGAGCAGTGGCCGAAGCCTGCCAAGCGATACAAAACCGCCCGCTGGTCTGTGCGGGAAAACTTTAGGAGAAAGATATACCGCAAGTCGCTGGTTTCTCATAGGGACATCGGCACATTTTCGCCGATATCTCGTGATCGAAAAACAGTAGGCGGCCGGGGGCAGGACCACAATCATTCCCTGGCAGGCCGGCTGCTGATAAAAATTTAAAATTCAATGTATCTCTTATAAGAGGCCTGTTAGAGGCCGTTCTAGGAGAAAAATATCCCACGTTTTGGTGTCCCGTTTGAGTTCAGGGGATGCTGAGCGGACCCGAGGGGTGGGCGGCCCCGGTTTTCAAGTAAACGGTTAAGGTGGGACCAGATAAGTGTCCCGGGCTCCGAAATTCGGGGACTTTTGGTTATTTTAGGTACCCTTTAGGGCTTATAAAATTGGAGGCTTAAGCGCCTGTTCGGCGGTCCGTAAGTACTTAAGGGACCCAAATCCTTTGGCCCGCCGGGACAATTTGGCACCCCTAAAGAGTCCTTTATGAGGTTTGGTCAACCCCGTTCCCTTAAAATTGGTGGAAAAACTGAAAATTGAGTTTTTAGGGTTGCACCCTAACATCGCACCTTATGAAAATTTTTCCAAATTCCGTCCTCTTTGGGCTGAAAATTTTACTATTTAATCATGACCAGTCCGTACACAAGAAGCGCTAGACGTGTGGCCTGACGATCCCTGCTCCTTTATATTATATCCATGCAGAACTACCTGGTACATTTTATAAACACAACGAATTTATTACCAGTACTCCTCTGGCGTGTGCGCTGGGATCCGGCTCAGGAAACCATTTTTGTAGACCCAAAAATTCCTGTGTTATCAGTTAGCCCCTGGCCGTTCCGAACGCACACCCGTCCTGTACAACAAGTATAGTACAATATACCTAACATTTTATGCACACTTTATCCCAGCAATTTTGTTTCACGAGGATCGACCGGGAACCCCTAATCGTTGTCCCTGTCTTTCATATTTGGTGCCAAAATCATCCCGTGCACCTTCGGGTGGTGAAGTGTGACCTTACGAGTATAGCACAAATGAATACAATTGTTTATTTTCATAATCAATACAATATTACTCAATTATATCAATTCATAGGGAGGTCACATTCCACCGGTGTCCGGTCGTCCATTCCCTCCGTTCCCTACAAATTTGTATGCGTTTCAAGCGTTTTATCGCTTTCAATAAAAATCGGGCTGTTACAACTATGCAAGCTCTGAAAGTTTCTTATCACTGCCGTCACTGCTGTGACGTTTGTTTTCACATTTGATCACACTGTGAGAAAGTCACAGTCGTACATAGCGGCCAGTTCCGACGCTGCATGAGCACTTTTTCATATCTGATCGCTGTAGTCCAAGATCATCCAGCAATCGTGATCGACAAACGTTTCGGATATGTGCAGCTTCAAAAGAAGTAAAACGGGAAGGTTGATAACTATCCATTGACGCTAAAATCTGATAACTTAATCGATAAAATAAAAATTTACGATGTCTGTCCAGCAATGTTTTGCTTAACGGAAATGATTCACGGTACGTTGTATTCAGAAATTTTCGCTTTTGTTTATTTATAATGTTTGTTGCAATCGTTGATTAGAATGTCTCGAGAATTTGCACATACGGTGTACGTACACCTTTCAAAAATTTAAAGCTCAATTGTTTGTTTAGTGAAGTAGCAGTATCATAAACAGGATTTGTATTTTAAATGGTTTGTAAACGGAAACTAACCATTACAGCTTTATGCCAGGACGATGTTTGATCGTGGTTTCTAAGAATATGACCGCTGTTGTTAGCTGTGATAAAACCCATGCTTGAAGACTGCTGTGACTATTAGCTGTGAGAAAACCCACGTATTGTCTCAAAAGTTACACATTTGCCACCAGTAGACAACTTTTATTTCTAGGCGCTGCCCAGAATTTTAATTTTTTAATGCGCGGTATCATTTAATTCAAGAAACGCTTTATGCCTCACCGTACAAAGTATATAAATTGTGCATACATGCAGAACCATGGTTTCAAGGGGAATGAGCGCTACACCCTGTGCGTGAGTTCACTTTAGGTGCGTGTACCAACTTCTGTTCTTTTGTCAAAATCACGAAGTGATTCGCGCAGAAATTCGCGGTCGTGGTATTCGCATTTTTGTGAACGCGAACATAGGCTCAACGATGTACGAAGGCAATTTGCGTTCGCGTACATTTGTCCAATTCGCACTTTTGTCCGCGTTCGTAAAAATATTCAGATTCAGACAGCATTGTTGGTAATTTATTTGTGTATATACCATACAACAAAACAGCGATGCGTGATCGCGTTTTCACTTGTATGTAGTCAACAAAATACGTTGCCAAGTCGCAAAATAGTGGCGGCAAACAGCATCTATGCAATCATGAACGCGCGCACATAAAGAAAATCGTGCTTTGTTCGCCTTCATCGCTTTCACGAGCGTGAAGTGACTTGACAAAAGAAAGACTCAGGTGTACACACCTAAAGAGTAATCATACACAGAGGCATCGGACCCTCCTCGAAGCCCTGGAATACCCTCTTCATCCTATGGGTGCACCCCTGCGCGCGTCCGAGTCGCAAAAAATTTTGGCAAAATAGGGTGACAATTAGCAGAAGTTGGCGTTAAATCGGCAAAAGGGTCTTTGACAGCGGAGCGGTGTCGAATCTTTTTCGTAAATGACCTCCTGCGTCTGTCTCTCCCCCGAGACGACCTACGCCCACCCACCCTTCTTTGTTGGTCCCTACCCCCGAGGCGACCGCCGCCACCCGCACCTCCTCCCCTGCCCGCCGACCACGGCAACCACTCTGTGATGTCGGAGCGTCTGCATGTATAAAATTGCTTACTTAACATTGTCTATATTTCTGCTTATTTTCCTGTTGAAAATAGATGGGATATAGTAAGCCTCCAGTGACTGAATGCCGGAGATGAGTGACCTTACCAAACTTTAAATGACATTAGTAATGTATTCATACGAGTAACATTTTACGATATAATCTTCAATTGTGCTGCAGCTGAAAGATCGAGCAATTATGTTGCGCATGAAGCCACAATAATTACTGGTACAATGTCTGCTTCGCGGGCGAAAATCATCGTCGCATTTGAATACCTAAATGTCAATTACATATTCTTCTGTATAGTAAAATTAATATTCACCAGAAACTTTAGTTGCTTTTGGTCTGTTTCACTAGTATTGGCATGTACGTTGGATAACATTATTTGGGCTTGCGGCGGCCTGTCGATAGCTAAATGTCGGCTAACGGCTAAATTTTCAACATTTTTAGAACTCCAAGTCTTTCTTAATTTTGGCCAATTTTACCACAGTTTTTGGTCATTTCCCCCGATTATTGCCTATTGCTACTAAAAGTTGCTGCGCGCCTTCGACACGGGATGGGGCAAATTGGAGGCGGTGTCTCAGGAGCCATCGGGCTGGCTTCCAACCAAGGATCTCCGAGGTTCCGAGAAGATTCCGAGGCTCTGGTGGATAACCCCCCTCTGTTATATGACCGTTTACGCACTAAATATATATCATATAACTACTTTATCATCATTATTTTATAAATGCAGGAACGACAATATATTAAGCGTTAATACCACGCAAATTCAAATTTCTAAAAAGTCACATTATATGTTAGTATTAGAGTGAACTTATTATTCGAGAGTTTGCTTCCGCCATTGGGAACAAAACACAGGACCTTCCGTATGTACAACATATGTGCTAACCATTACACTGTGCAACCTCCTCAAAACGGTGAGGAGTTAGTGATCTTATTCTAACTATTAAATCTAAGATTTCTCAGTGGTCACTATTACTGTATAAGTCATTTCTGCATAACCGCTGCGGTGAACTACCTCCAGCGTTAAAGGTTTAGTGGTTTTATTTGAACAACCAGATAATTCAACCCGCAGCATTACATAGCTTTGCAATAATAATTTGCCCGCGATGGCTTGGTCATATTGATACTGTAACGAGGTATTGCCTTAGAAAACAAATTCTCTCATGTGCAACTAGGGATGTTTTAAGTCCTGAACCCCAAACACGACTGTTAGAAGCCATTAACTCCACTTCACATGGGTGGGTTTGTTCGATTGGTTTGGTATTACCTAATTTCATGCCTATAACCGTTATACGTTTTCAACTACTATGGCAACCAATCGATGGTGGGAAAATGTAACCGCTTGCGTCATCAACAGTTGTTTACTGGTTTGTTGTGTATATTATTTACTGTCTGTATCACAGGAAACCTGTATGTGTGCTGTTGTTTATTGTTGTGTGATAAAAATATCTACTGTAGTTTACCTGTTGGTTGTTTCGCATATGTGACGTGTAGCATAGCGTATGTATGTATAAAATCACTTTAAAATACATTGTTGTTGAAATCTTGGAGATGTCCTGTATGTTAGTGTGAGATTTATAAGTGCCATAAAAACTGGCTAGACATGAAGATCTGAGCGGAGGGAGGGTGGTTTTGGCATATGGGGATTTTGAGAAAAACGCCCTAGGGCACATTGTAGATTATGCACACCAAATTTGGACACAATTGGCCCATCCGTTAAGAAGTTACGGACCACCTCAACCCCTAGGCCATTTCTGGTAATAAGAATTTATTTAATTCTTGGAAATTATAAACTTTAAGAGAGTTTTAAAACAGCTTAAAATTTTCCAATTTGGGTGCCAGGGCTGTAGTTTAGCTTGATTGTAAGCCTTGGGTGCCTTAACCATTACACTTACATTAGCGGATATGTAAGTATATTGCTGCTGGAATTTCCAAAGTTTCTTGTGAGTTAGGGACTCCGACAATTTTATAAAAAGGATTTCTGCAACGAAAAAATTAAAGTTACTGTTAGAAAACGAATTTTACAGTTCTAAGAATTCGTAACCCGGTTGGCAGCAATTATGTTAAAAACTGACGGGTTAAAGAGATTTGAGAATTAGGTTTCTTTTGAGTGCCAAGAAGTAGGGTTTAGAAAGTTTATTTAACCGGTTGCACAATTAGATCAGGGCCTCAGTCGGCCTCAGAAGCAGTGCAGTTAAGGTGAGTACGGTTTAACTTCGTAACCCTGTTGGCAGCAATTATGTTAAAAACTGACGGGTTAAAGAGATTTGAGAATTAGGTTTCTTTTGAGTGCCAAGAAGTAGGGTTTAGAAAGTTTATTTAACCGGTTGCACAATTAGATCAGGGCCTCAGTCGGCCTCAGAAGCAGTGCAGTTAAGGTGAGTACGGTTTAAATTCGTAACCCTGTTGGCAGCAATTATGTTAAAAACTGACGGGTTAGAAGATTTGAGAATTAGGTTTCTTTTGAGAGCCAAAAAGTCGGATTTAGAAACTTTATTTAAACGGTTGCACAATTACATCAGAGCCTCAGTCAGCCTCAGAAGCAGTGCAGTTAAGGTTACTGCGGTTCAGCCGTTTATGTGTTTTGTATAAGTATTAATATTTGCAGTCTGTTGTACTGTATTGGAAGAAATAAACGACAGTTGTCATAAGTAGTGACACATTAAGTCCCTATGAATAAGCAAATAAGGCAGCATTGGAGATTGCATTGAAGGGTTAGGTGCGAAAATTGTAGTAGTTTGTGTGTAATCTACGTTAGGACTTAACACCGCTAGGACCACTTAGGCTACACTACATAGTTAGTCATTTATAATAAAAAAATGCAGCAAATTTATATCTGCAGTGAAATTGGGTTGTTATAACACAGCTTTCAAAGGGCTTGCATACAGATACAACGGTAGAATAGCAGAACATCACTTCCAATCCCACCGTTTTCAACATCTCTGTAGACTGCTTTTCACAGAATTTGGTTGTCTAGCACCTATCGCGATGCCACACTCAGTTATTTCTTACCTAACAGTAATATTCATGTAAAGCTCAGTATATGACGTAGCTGCTTTTGAAAAATTGTGTTTTGGCGAAATTTTGCCATATGCATAACTACTGTAAACAGCTTTATTAATCTTAATTTTTCGAAGGACGTTTCTAGCAATAGCATATTAAATTCATAGCTAGTCCCGTCGTTGCCATAAATTTTATCGATAGCTTTGCGTTTTGTCGGTGGTATCGGGGTCCCGTAGGCTACCATAGGTTCCCGGAACTAAAATCCCAATTTTTGTTCTTTTTTCGCAAAATTATTTATTATATGTTTCGTTGGGTTTTTAGTTTTCTAAAATCTTAAAATTTCAAAATTTTATCTCGTTCATTTTCCATTTGTTTTTCGGTCTAGCTAACTTGTCGAGGGTCTAGTAGGCTACGAAGGGGTTCCGGGGCTGAAATCCCGCTTTTTCACTCTTTTTCACTAAATACTTTATTATACGTCTAACCTGGGTTTTCAGTTTTCACAAACTTTAAAATTTAAAAATTTAGTCCCTTTATTTTCACCTAATTTGCATATTTGGTGCTTGTTTCATTCATTAGCTATGCTAAATTTAGTACTGATTTCATTATACAAATCAATTAGGTTTTCGATCTCATCGAGTTGGCGGCTTTGAGAGATAGTTTTGCAACAAAGATTTCTTTATATATTTACGAGTTTACATTTTAAGATTACCTAGCTAATTTATTGGTTTTATTTGTCATCATGGTGGTTATTTCTGGTGGATGTTAGACTTTTGTAGAGAGTTAACAGAGTGAACAGGCATTGCTTTTTCTGATTATTTTGGTTTAATTTATAGTGATTTATAGTTTAGCGAGCTCTTTACACAAAGAATTGCTCCTAGTGACATCTGGTGAACTCAGTTCCAATTATATCATAGTTGTCCGACTGGAAAGGTGCCTATACTCGGGTTTCATTGCTACTAGCTTTTTACGTAGCTGCCTTTATTTTTTGGATCGTAAAGGATACGCAGAGCAGTGGCTTGACTTTTATGGTGTAGAGTGAAACAAGGTGCGAATGCATAGGATGGCTGTGATTGACGATACAAATAAATACCTTTAACCAGGTATTATTTACTTAATAATGTCAACTTTTGGGCAGGTCCAACCTTGTATTCCTTCTCTCCAAGAAACCATATTTCAGTAATTAGAACTTTATCCCTAAAATTATAATGAACTAATCACCCTCCCCCGGGAAGATAGTGACTCTCCCAGAGGGGCGACTCTTATAACCTCTTTTGTCAGGACATTTCCTACTACTCTGGGTGTGGAGATCCTTATTTTCCTATATTTGGGTTATATGGCTCCTTAATCATAACCTATAAGTTAAAGGGTACAATTCTATAAATTTCTGTCTCCACTATGGGACAGATTTATCTATAACTTATACCTTTCCTCCCCAGGGGAAAGATCATTCTCCCTAGGGAAGAGAACCTTATATCATCTACAAATAGGTGATATCTACCCAAATTCCTATAGAAACCTTTATTTCCTCTTTGACTTATCTATATATTACCCCGTGATACTAATTCGGAACTAAAATTTAGTACTATTCAATATTTTAAAACAAGCACCAAGATTAATTCCATTTTCAAAACTTTCCCTAAAGGGGTGGTGGTTATGCCTCCCGAGTGGAATGGCACGCGGCCACACCTCGGGTAATCCTCCCATTTTACTCCTATTTCGGGGACTATTATTTCCTAAACATGGGTCGGAATTTACGAATTTATAAATTCCCTTGCTTTTGGTTCAAATAACACAATCCTCTCTGATTCATTATTAATTCCTTCCGGTAGGGTGTATCATATTTCGTCCCCGGTAGGGTAACACCTATCCCCACTCGGTTGAACCCCTTACTTACCCCTATCTGGTGATACATTATACCCTGACATTATACTCAATTTTAATTAAAAATTAACTTTTTCACTTTATTATTAAGTTTATACATATATTGGGGTCTCATTAAGCGGGAACAAATTCTATTTTAGGGTGGAACTAAATTTCCTCTTTTCCCTGGGCTGAGAACACCCTAATCCTCCCCTTTTTCCTATTTTTAGTAACCTTTAGGGTCTCCTAATTTTTAACATTTTTATATTTCGACATTTAACCTTTCATCACTCTATACGACTTCTTGAATTCCTAAAACTATCCACGATGGGCTTGACCACCTATCTCTACTCGGAGATTTATCTGGTCCCTCTGAAATACTCTTATACAACCCTTTTCCCTATCCCAAACAGTCACCAACTTTACTTCAAATATATATTGAATTTAATAATTTCAAAAATTTGTTACTAAATAAATTTTGTTGGCGATTAACTTACTACTATGTAAAACTTGGCTTGTTGGTGGTGAGTGACAAGATGGCGGGCATTGAGAGAAGTACGACGTGTATTATTAAGCTGTGTGTAGTTGCGTTGTTCTATTATATAGTGTGTTACGAGTTTAGTATGTATTATATGGTTTTAAACTTTTGTTTTTTCGCTACGATTCTTGGCTTTCCTGTGTTACTTGTTAACATTATAAGTTTTCTTATTACGTACTGAGTTAGTAATAGTAACAATCTATAAATATTATTAATTAGTGCTAATAATAGCCTATAAATATTGATTCCATGGTTTTCGTTGTCGAAGTTAGACGACTTTGTAAGGCGTTTCCACCACTTTGTTTTGTTATTCGGTTATAATGGTTCACGGTACCCACATTTAGCAACCCCATACACAGTGATATATCCATATTTATCATACTACACACACGCATATAAGTCCATATAGGCTCATCTCCAGTGACAATACAGGAGGTTGTTCCTGTATTTTCTGGATACTGCCGAGGAGGCGGGATTACTAGGCAGTGAGACCTAGTATAGGGTATGGCAGACCAGAAAGAGGGCAGCCCATCTCCTAAACCGGAACCTCATGGTGGGATTGGTCTTTCTCCCTTTCCGGAACCGTTTTTGCCACCCGTTGGTACCAGGCCGTCTTCCATGGGCTGCTCTATCGTCGAAGGCTGCATTGTTGTAAGTATGCTCTAGGGTGGGACATAATTACCGGAATTATGTCTTCGCGCGAGCCTCGCCTAGGGGTTACCCAGCATGCAGGCCGGGGAAATTTTACGCTTAGGGGGCTTGGCGACTATGGTCCAACACGCACGTTCTATTTAGGGGGCATCCTGTGTCACTTGTCCTATTAACACTAATCCATAAAATTCTCAGTTTTTTTCAGATCTCCAAAGCTTACGACCCACACAGGTAAATCTACGACGTTAGGTGCGTGTATCCGAAAATACATGGTATTTACGAATCAATCATTGTTCTCAAAATTTCCAAAAACCAATATAAAAATTGTTACCACGGAGAACTATATCTGTGTTTCATATCCGTTACTATTTGTTATTCTCTTACCCCAGGTGCATAAGGCCGGGGCTGTTAAGTTTTACATTTATCACGTTGTATACTAATACTGATACTTTATTATTTCTTGTTCTTAAATTTTCTAGCTAACAACGGGTATTAAAATTTTCAGCGGGATTTGTATTGTTGATCCAATTTGAGCCGATCCCTAATTACTTAGTTATTTTGCTCTTCACTTTAAAGGTGCTGGTCACCTATAAAGACACATTTATTTTTCCTTACGCTCGCAGTGATCTACCCCTAGGATCCTATGGTTCTAAGCTTCAAAAGTGCTGTGCACCCATAAAACATCATTATCTTACCCCTAGCGCTAGCGCTGTGGCGCGTACATTTTACCAGGTTATACCGCTATTGCACTACTCATCATTTCATTTTAGGCGATTTGTATATAGACATAGTTTTAGCGCTCTGGTGCAATTTGTCTTCATTCTGTACTAATATATATGTGTACCTGAGTCCGTCCAGGTGCAGAGAAATGTTGAGTTGATTATTCTGATTCCCTTGTGTTTGTGCTCTGTACCATATCGAAACAGGTAATACGTTTTATTCATTGGTTAGGACTTAAATGGTATCAAGGTGTTACAGAGTGTATCGTTGTGCCACTTGCAAACTTTGGTCCCAACATATAAGAGTGTTTCTCTAGCTTCCTACTCTGTCTTAACTCGGGCCGCACTGCTGAGTTAAGCCAGAGCCTGGACGCCTTCAGAGCTAATACAGCTCGCCTTTTCCCTTGATACTGGCGAACTACTACTAGGAACTGAAAGTAAAGGCAAGGTTTTCTAGTTACTTTTCTTCCAAAATTTACACAAAAATTTCGGTTAACAAATGTTACCCGATTGTTACTCGAACACCTTTTGCTGAGGAGATTTTCAAATAAATATTTTGATATGGAAATTAGCCTTTTCATTCGTTAGCATTATTGGATGCCAACCTAAATTTAGCTGTTCACTGGTCTAATGCGGCACATAGTGACAGTATTCAATTTTGTAACTAATTTCGGATAAAACTTTCCAAGGAATTCTTGGCTGAATTCTACGTTAGCCTACACGGGCACTGAAAATACTCGAGAAATTCTATGCGAGAGCTTACGACAAATTATCAAAATACTACAGACTCGCCACTCGAGCTCGCTGTAGTGTACGGATGGTTTCCCCTTCACTAGTTAACACTGGCAAAATTATAACACTTATGTCATTTAGCAGCTTAATAAACCCCATATAAAATTCTTAACCCTTAAATCTATGTATAGGTAACTTCACTTCTTCAAAATTTAGATTCTACATAAAGCTTTAATTTACCATCAAAATCTACTTTTCCTTAACATTATTTTCCATTTGATCTTATACCACGGCTCGTTGTACGAACTCGCCAGGGTATACACGCGTGGATGGCACGATTACTCGGGTTCGCCAACGCTGATCAAATTATTCAAGTTTAGCATTAAATTTAATTGGACCCATCCTTAGGCTTTTCTACTATCAAAATACATTACCCAAGGCTCGTCTCTTGGACTCGCCTGGGTATAATCGCTAGTAGCACGGATACTCGATTTTGCTAGTGAAATTTAATTTTGTACCAAATAAATTATTTCAAGTTTGCTCTGGCTGACGGGTGCCGGGTGCACAAAATCAAGCCAAGCTAACTTCACAACTTTTGTTTCAAGTAAACTTTTACTTGCCTCTAGTTTCTCCAATACCTTTACACCACAAATGGTTCCATTCAAATAGTACATAAGTTACAACTAATAGTTCACTTGAGTTAGTTATGTACTGGCTTAAATTAACTTAGTCACTACACACGGCCAACTCGGCTTATTTTATGAATGGTTATATGACCCAGACACAACCTTGATATCCCTGCCCGGGACAATGACATGTCTACCACTGGGAACTCGTGCAACTTTCATCCCGTGACAAAGGGTATCTCCGACCGCTGGTAGACCGGTCCATCCCCTTTGGTGGCTCTACTACCCATTTCTCTTGACTTTACTTCTATTATGGGTAATTTTCGAACTCGCTCTGTATCGCTTCGCCTTCCCTCTGGCCACCATTGGAGATGTCGATTACGTTTTGGTAAGAAACGTGCCGCGGAGAAGGCCGATAAGCTCACAAATAATACTATTATTGCCAAGCAAAACTGTGAACAGTGGCAATAAGAATTACTAGAAGCGATAGGATAATAGTATCACACTAGACTTAGTAATATCTTACAAAATTCGGCCCCTGTGTCGAGTGATTGGTAGCCAGGGCGGGAGTCCAGGTGGGTCTCGAATAAATTAGTAGTGCTGTGCTAACACATCAATGGCTACCGTCCGGCGTCATCGTCGTGGGCCGCACTTTTCTTGGGTAGATCGGTTGAGTAAGGGGTGAGGATTCGAACAACCACCTTGAGAGATCCTAACGTATATCTATTCTGAGACCAGGCAGTCAAGGCCAGGATTGAGCAAATTTAAACGTTCATAATAGTCGACCGCTACTGTACAGTTTTAATAGCGTGGTTGGCTACCGTCCGGCGTCGGCCTATGTAACATAACTGACACTACTAGTGTAATCCTAAGGCTTAGGTTGAGGTATTTAGATAATCGCACAGTGGCTACCGTCCGGCGTCATTGTGTCAACCCACAAGGGCTTTAATAAAGTAACAACATAAACCCTAACCACTATCGCTCAAGTATAACTTTGTAACATTAGTTGGTATAACTTAAGGTTAAGGACTAGGCCAACACTTCTCAGCTTTAAATAAATTTAAGGACCAAAGTACTAGATAGGGATTGTCGAGATTATTGAAATCAGTGGCCAAAGTGCGTGAAGAGTACGAGTCAGGCTTAGCATTAGTGGAAGTCAGACTGTGTAATAGAGTTCGGTGGAGTTAAAACGTGAGCTAAAACAATCTGGTACTAAAGAATAGTACGGGCATTTTGGTTACGAGAGCTCAATTATCGGTTATTGAAAAACTAGTGTGAAGACTGTGCGGCAAAAATACGGTACGAAGGAACAGTGCCGAGGCGTTTTAAAACGAGCATGAGCATAGTACGGATATTCTGATACGGTTATTGAATTGGTGCCGCAAGTGATCCACGTGCATAATAACGGTATTCTAATATTTTATTGTGCGTTGCAATAAACCTTATATTTCCGTGTCTGTTGACCGAATATCTGGAACTCGAGCAATAGAGCCAAGCAAGAATCACGCCGCATCGCAAAATACAAGGCACTAGTACCGCTCACGAAAAAGACGCGCACCGCAACCAGTGTCCCATCGGCATTCTCCTGACCACACCTCGAACCTACAATCTTTCGGTGACGAATCCCGTCCCTTTTTTAATTCCGATAGCCGACATAAGGAAAAATCTCCATCCAACCCCAACCACCAACAAACAAAAAATAACATAACTTATGTTAGAATCTTGTTTTTGTTTTCAGTTAAGTATTTGTTGTGAATTGAAGGAAGTAGCCGCAGAAGTCTAACGACAACAGTCTGAATGCATTGTATTGTTTTTATTTGATTTAATTGTTTTAGCGACGATAAAACACTTAGCTAATTTTTAATGTGTCATTGTGTCAGTATAAAGACGGCGGCAGTTGCGTTTTATTGCGGGTTATTTTTAGCTGTAACTAGAATGTCAAAAAGATTCCAGCTCGTAGGTTAATGGTTTTCTAGCTACTTTTACGACTCAGATCTATAGTTACGCAAAGAATTGTGTTTAGAAAAACCCATATTGTGAAGAATTGCGATTTATTGGCATAGAGATCGAGCTAAATACTCGGCTTTCCGATACGTTGTCATCGCTTAGAGGAATGGCCTATACTCGGCTTTCCGAAATCATTGTTAACTGCTGGAACGGAGCGGAACTATATAAGTTTTTATTGGATTCGAGCAATCTATGAAAACAGTTACTAGGAGTGGTGCTTATGTAGAAACTTGCTTCACATATAGGTAACCTAAAATAGTATTACTTAATTTAATAATATTAATTTTCCTATATAAAACCGTAGGTTCTATAAAATCCAGATACGTACTAAGTGTCGGGGGTTTAGTAGGCTATCAGGGGTCCCGGGGCTTAAATCCCATTTTTTTTATTTTAAAATTCTTTTTCACAATATTTTTTATTATATGGGTCCCTAAAATTTGGTTTCTTCAAACTTTTAAAATTTTATAAATTTTATTCTATACATTAGCTAATTTGCATAAAATCCCTCGTTTCACTCACTAGCTAATGTATAGTTAAGTTTAATTTTATTTTCTAATTTAGTCCTTGTTCTGATCTCGTAGCATCAGCGGCTTGAAAGGATCGTCTAACTTAATATGTTTTCTTATGTTTATTGGTTTTATTGTTAAACGTTACCTAGCTACTTATGTTTTTGTTTTAATATTGCATCACGGTACCTATACGTATTCGGAGTCAGAGCGTATTGAGAATGTTCACGAATGAGAGCGGCAGTATTTACATGGATTAACTTAGCTTATCTGGTGGCGATTTAGAGTTCAAACATACCGACACGCAAAGAATTGCGTTATAAACATTTATCTTGTGAGAGTGTGAAGTATCGACGGCCCGGTTATATCTAAAAGGAAGCATATACTCGGCTCCTTTCATACGCTGTAGCACTAGAGGAAACGCCTAGACTCGGCTTTCCGAAGTATATGTCACAGCCTACGGAGTGGATGAGTACAAATTCGTCGGACTTGAGTGGCGTTGAAACAATTTATTCATATTAGTGGCACTTAGAATTGCTGCACACATTAGTAAATTAAAACGCTATCAGTTATATATTAATAATACTAATTCTTCCTCAATAAAATCCTAGGTTTCATAAAATCCTGGTATTAAGAGCGGACGTCGTATAACGTGTGTTATATAATATATAACAGATAATAGTATAACCTATAATAGTGCTTAATAATACGTAAAACTTTCCCCCTCAAGGGTCCAGTGAGAAAGCCATGGAGAGTATAACATTTGGGGACCGGGTATAGTAACATTGCTTGTTGGGTCTGTCAGCCATCCGGGGGCGACTCACCAGGTAGTTTTAGTCTTGTGAAGACCGGGCGAGTAAGGGGAGTGGATTCGGAGGACCACAATCTCCAGCAACTCAATACCTAATAACCAGCCAGTGTATCAGCCATCCGGAGATCTAGGGATTGAGCAAACTTCAACTATTCAGTGGTCGACCGCTACTGGATCCATCCGCTCCTCCGCCCGGACAGCCATCCATCCGGGTGCGACTACAAAACATAATATAACCGGCATTTATTAGTTTAATTCTAAGGCTCAGGGTTAGGTAATTATATAACCCTGTAATCGTTCCAGCCATTCGGGGTCGAGTGTATGAACTCACAAGAGCTTTAGCAAAGTAACAGCTAATCTAAAAAGTAACCGGTCTTCGCTCAAACCTAACCCCTAAATAAGGACTGTATTAGCGTAAATCTAGGTCCTAGGTTCAGATAGTTAGATAAACATACGTCGTCATCCATCCGAGGGCAGTCGTATAAACTTCAAAAGAGGCGTATTAAATTAGCACATAATCTATCCTGAACTAATAGGATCTAAGGCTAAAAGATTAGAGTGTGCTAGTGCCGAGCAGTGACAATATTTAGAGGAAGGCAAAGTATCCGGTGCATTTTTAATCAGAGAGAGTAAAGGTGCTAAAGAATAGTACGGCGCACAAACGAGCAACGATGGAACGTTAGCTGCACAATTAGCAAAAGCGTGTCACAGCCTACAGGTGCTAAAAGCTCAACCATTGTGCCTAAGCATTTTATCCAGTTTTATAATAAACATTTGTCACTACGTGTTTGGTGTTCAAATATTTGGACCGGAGTGATCGAGCTGAGCATGAAGCTAGCCGCTACGCTAAATATAGGGCACGACCACGGATCACGCAAAAAAGGACCCGCGCCAACTTAACGTCCCACCGGCATACTACTGGCCACACCTCCAACGGCACAACTTTCCGGTGACGAATCCCGTCCCTTTTTAAATACCGATAAACAAAATTGCCCTACCAACCCCTACCCCCAAGAAAAATACATAAAATAACACTAAAGGCGACACTGTATTAACTATATTAGTTAATAATGCGTAAAACTTCGGCCCCAAGTGTCGAGTAAGAAAAACCAGGGCGATTCAAGATCGACCCGGGAAAATAAAGAACGAACGGGTGAAAGTCAAATGATGGATACATGGAAACAAGCACAAATCCTGAGCGCGACAACGACTTTTTGTGCAACGCAAAGCTGGAATGGATACAATCAGATGCAAACCCCGTACTTAACGACGAACTGTGGGGCGTTTCAAACGATGAGCACATGGAACCAAGTACAAACAGCAGCAACCGGTGCAATAAAAAACGACGCATCCGGATACTACGGTGCAACTCCATCGGACCCGGAATGCAATCACATCCCACTCGCGGGTATCAATTCGATGATCAATCCAGGAGTACCATTAGCAACATCAACACCATAAGTATGTCAATACCATCAATCCCAACAAACGACGACAACGAGTCAATTCAATGATTTGATGACAATGAATCAACAATTGATCGAAGTATTGACCAAGGTACTGACCAAAGTAACACCGCAACTACCGAATATAACGCAACAATCTATCGGCCAATCGATCATGGTGACAATGGAGAACGAGGTTCGGAACCTACAATGGTACAAAGACGACACAGGTTTCGAGAAGTTCCAGAAAGAACTCGAAAAAGCACTAGCTCAAGGTGGGATTGACGACGAACAAGAGAAGTTGCGAGTCCTAAAAGCAAAAATGAGCGGGAAAGCAGAATTTATGGAAGTCCTGACGCTCGAAACGGCTAAAGAACTCAGCAGCTACAACGAATTGGTTAAGAAGTTCAAGGAAAAATTCGATATACCGAAGACGATGACGAATCACATGAACAAGTTGTAAAGCTTACGGCAAACGGGAACGGTCAAAGACTTCGTAAATGGTGTACGAGTGTATGCAGTAGGACACCTTACCACGAAAGGTATACCCGAACCAATCGTTGAAGTCCGCGTTCATCACAGGGTTAAAGAACGAAACCCAAAATCGATTGTGCGTGACAAAGGAAGAAACTTTCGCAATGTTGACGGAGAAAGCCGAAGCGGTGGAGAACCTCGACCAACAAATTACTCAAGGATTTCAAAGCACAAGCGAGCAACGATCGAGATATCGCAGATTCAATTCAATCGACCGAGTCAACCGAATGTCTATCAAGCGAGACCGAATACGGGTCAACAGATAAGGCGACACAAATGGTCACAAATACTACCTCAAGAAACATTGATCAAAGAAAAAAGAATGGTACAAATGGTTACAGCATTACGAGACAACGAGGCAAAGATCCGGACAAAATGTCGATCGATGGGAAAGAGAAAAAGAATATCGACAAACAGTACATCAAAAATGTCCTAGAATGGATGACGGAATTCTTCAAGACCAAGACCGGAAAACGCATAACCTACCAGAACTTCTCGCTATACAAATCGATAATGCCGACGTAATGGACAAGCAAATTCAGGACATCGTATTCAGAACATCGCGGAACCAAAAACTAGAAGGTATGAAAATGGTGGGGAAAATAACCAAAGAAGTATTCCAAGACAACGAAACGTGGGTCAATTATGGAATAGCATTCGGTTATGTAAAAGGAAGAATCCACGATAAGATAATCATCACAGAAGAAGAATATAAGAGAGCAAAGAAAAGAATTCGCGGGCTTATCGCCCACAACAAAAAAAGCTGTTGCAAAGAATCCACGGGGCACATCAACAGTCTTTGGACACAAAATCGGCAGGGCGAATTCCTAAGTATCGAACAATTTTAAAACCGTAACGTTGTTGAGGAAGTGGCATTCCTATAGGAAGTTGGCTTCCTCGCATTTATTTTCGTTGATCAGGAAGTGTGAAAAATGGAGGAAGAATAAACCAGACGTATTCCTGTCAGGTGCAGTGGGGCCCTCGGAATCCACACCTCCGATAATGATCAATCAGATCGGGAAGGGATGAAAGGAAAACAGTAATAACGACAAAATGATATACAAAGAACAATTCAACGACGAAAAGAATGAATCGGAAAAAGAATAGGTGTATCAACAACAAAGAACCGGTGAATAAGTAGTGAACCAAAGAACAGGTATATGGACGAATCGAACAATGAACCGATCGTAGTACGATGTGACGGAACAACAACGAAAAAGAAATCGGTGTAACTATGAAGAACCGACAAATATATGTAGCCGGTGACGGCTAAAGAATTGGTATCCGATAACAACGAACCGGTGCGATATAGAACCGGTAAACCGATCTCAACCCAGCGGTGACGAGGTCTGTCGACCCGAAGAACTCTCAGTGGCCTCAACCATCAATTTCTAAATTTCGACACGATCGACAGAGACGATATAATTATGGAACGAACTAGTACCAAAGAAGTGAATGTGTAGTTCCTCAACACAAATGCTGATCGCTGACGTAAACATCCTGTGCGAACCTACCAGATACACCTAAAATGCTCCAGAGAAGATCAAGTGATGGAAACTAAGGGAAAATATAACAAACGCTCTGCAAAAATTGATTCTGCCAAAAGCTACTAGAGGCACCATTGATGAATCATGGTCAGAGCTTTGCAAGAGTGTTAAGCTGGAAGCTGGAAAAGAACTAGGAAAGACAGGCCGCCGACACATCGAAAAGCAGACTTGGTTCTGGAATGATGAAATCCAACAGGCTTTCGAAAAGAAAAAGCTCGCTTTCCATCAATGGAGGGAATAAGCCACCACCATCAGCCGCCAAGCCTACATAGAGGCCCGTAGAAATACAAGAAAAGTTGTCTCGACAACAAATGTGAGCCATATGATCGGATATACCGTGAATTGGATGGAAAAAGTGGTAAAAATTGTGTATACTCACTTGCCAAAGCACGTGAAAAGGCGGCTATGGACGTTGAACAATATGTGACTATCAAATGTTCAAACGGCAAAAAATTGTGGACAAACCGGCCATCATGGAAAGATGGCGAGAATACTTCAATGAGGTGGCAAATGTTGAATATTCTCACTAGCCGATCCCAAAAGGGGAAGTTGTGGGTGGTCCTGTTGAGGATATCAATAAAAATGAAATAATTATGGCCATCACTAAAATGAAAAATTCGAAAGCACCTGGCCCAGATGATCTGCCATCAGACTTCTGGAAATTTAAGAAGACCGAGCAGGATGGTGTCGATTGGTTAACAACATTTTTTAACAGAATTATTTCTGAAGAACAAACACCAACCCAATGGACTAGTAGCACCACAGTTCCGATCTTCAAGGGCAAAGGCGACCCAGGAGATTGCGCGAACTATCGCCCAATTCGACTATTGTCACACACGATGAAGATATTCGAACGTGTTCTTGAAGCCCATCTTCGAACAATAATACAAATTAGTCGCAATCAATGTGGCTTTACGAAAAACTGTGGAACAACAGATGCCATGTTCGCTGTGCGCCAACTATTAGAAAAGGCTTCACATGGCGTTTTTGGATCTCGAAAAGGCTTTCGATCGAGTGCCAAACAAGCTGATTTGGCGAGCATGGGGAGCTTGAAAAGTTAGTCCGACCGGTGAAACTACTATACTGAAAAGCCGACAGTCAAGTGCGCTGTGTGGCTGGAATCTCGAGAAGCTTTTCAGTCAAAGTCGGTGTTCATCAGGGTTCGGCACTTTCGCCTCTACTGTTCATCACTGCGATGGATACAAAAACAAAAGATCTGCAAAGTGATATCCCATGGTCAATTCTCTACGCCGACGATGTCATGCTAGCTACTGATGATGGAAAAGAGCTGGAAAGACCGATTAGAACAATACGGTATGAAACTAAACACCAAAAGACCGAATGTATGTCAACTATATATACACCAGCGATACAAGTCAGTGGCGACAAGTGGGCCAGTGTAGATCAGTTCAAATACCTCGGCTCGGTACTCTAGAGAAACGGCAACACCAATTACGGCATCAATGCAAGAATATCGTCTGCATGGAAATAAACGGCGATCAGTTAGTGGAGTGCTTTTTGACCGTCGTATGCCAGTATGATTAAAGTCGAAGGTCTACAAAACAGTTTTACGTCCAGTTGGCCTCTACGGTTCATCATGTAGACCTACCACCACCAGAACTGACCAACGTTTACACACTATGGAGATGAAGATGCTCCGTTGGTCAATGGGAAAAACACTGCTCGATTGAACAAAAAATGATAACACCAGAAAAAAGATGGGTTGTTGTGTCGATCCAACATAAAATGCGAGAAGAGCGGCTGCGATGGAATGGCCATGTAAATCGTGCTGCAAAGGAGGCCATCGCAGGAATAGCAAACCATGTGGAAGTGGAAGGAAAAAGGAGGCGCGGAAGACCGCATTAAAGAAGGATGGGTTCAATCAGGAAGGACTGTGCTCAGCGGGCTGTGTGGACAGGAGATGCATCGAATTGTGATAGGTGGCGGGCCAAAATCCGTAGTGCGGACCCTGTGTTTACAGGATAACCCCAGGAAAAAAGAACAATATTATAAGACATCGGACGTGAGTCGAGCGAGAATAGTACAGGGGTTAACTTTTTGAGAAACCAGGAGCGAGTAAGTTATACCGACCTTATACTGACCTTCCGGCCATGGGAATCACAATGCATCGTATTCGCTGGTACGTAGAAACACCCACGGCGGAATTGAGGGAACCAATCGATATGGTTCCCGCGATGTCGTTCGTTTTTGTTCGTTCGTGTTGCTCAGTGAGTGAGCAAGCCACAACGGTGTAATCTGGCTTCGAATGATGAGAACGATGGCTCTTCGACAACATATTGGGGTAGATTGTTCCAAAATGTTATATTTCGATTTGAGAAGCTATATCGATAGGCATTTATACGAGCAGGGTAACGCGATTGACGTTTGTATGAGTGTCCTCTGAGGTGTTCGTTAGGTGGAACTTCAAACATTAATAATTCGTCGCTTGATGTAAGTTTGTGTGTTAGCTTGTACATATATGTCATGTCAGCGCGCAGTGTACGAATATCCAATCGTGGTATTTGTAGAAACTTAAGTCGGCTGTTGTAATTGAGAGAATGAGTACCGTTGACAAGTTTAGTAGCTTTTCTCTGTACAGATTCGATGTGTTCTATAACTCTTATTAAGTATGGGGCCCATACACACGATGCATATTCTAGTTTAGGGCGAATGATTGATTTATACAGTGGCAAGAACGAATTTTTATTTAGTATGTTGAAGGAACGACGTACAGTATAGAGAGTTTTAATTGCAGAAGTCGCAATATTTGCGCAATGTGTGTAGAATTTCATATCAGTTGAAAAGGTTATACCAAGATATTTACCGGTGGTAGAGCTTACAAGTTCATGGTTTGTTAAGTAGTAAATTTTATTGGGATTATTTCTACCGAAGTGTAATACTTTACATTTTTCAGAGGAAAATTTCATTTGCCATCTATTACTCCACTCAGCCAGACCATTGAGGTCTACTTGCATTGAATCGGTCGCAAGTTGTGGACAATGTTTATTAATGTATCTATAAATTGCTACATCGTCAGCGAATTTGTTAATTTTAGCGCCACATAAGTCATCAATATCGTCAATAAAAAAGTTAAATAGTACCGGCCCTAGCACAGAGCCCTGCGGGACTCCACTTATAACACGACATCTAGTTGATCCCTGATTATCTATAGATACAAACTGTTCACGTTTGGTAAGAAAGGTTGTAATCCAAGCATGTAATGCACCGCCGTATCCATAGCTGGAAAGTTGAGTGCAATCGTACAAGTAATTTTTGAGATCCCTTCTCTACTCATTACCACGTGTTGTAGCATACTTATTCGGTGCTGGAGGATCGAGACAAAAACAATATTAACGTATTAGTGTACGTTCATCAGCACCAAGTCCATAATTATAACGTAGTGTGCATTGCTATAGGGTGTAACTGATTCAAATAAGGACCATTACTAATGTTAATCTAAGGCTCAGGTTAAGATAACTAAATACTCGTGCAGTACACATTCCAATCGCATATAACTGTGCCCACCTCAAAAGAGATTAGTAAAGTATCAGATAACCTAAATTTTAAACCTATACCACTTCGTCATAACGCAGTACGCATTCGTATTGTGTAACTGCTTTGAAACTAGGAATCGTTATTAGCGTAGATCTCGGGTATAGTTCAAGTACCTAAATAGCAGTACGCATTGCTATCGGGTGTAACTGTATCAACCTCACAAGAGGAGTATTAAAGTAGTAGATAACCTAACGCTTAACGCTAATGAAAGGAAAAAGGAAGGCCAATAGCGTGGTGCTTATTGAGCGGAGCTCGGCGAACCCGAGCGAAGCGTTTTTATTTTCTGCCTGGGAGTAAAAAGGTCGATGCCCGTCCGTTCGTTCGTTCGTTCGGTCCGACGGATCTAAAGAACCACTGAACGGATTTTAAAAAACTTTTTTTTGTTTGAAAGCCTATCATGTCAAAGTGTGCACCTGATATTTGCGATTAAAAATTTTTGAGTGGTTAATTAGTAATTATCTAATTAGTTAATTTTATGCAGCTAAAATAGAGAATTTTGCAATATTTGTGTTATTTATTGAAATAGACTCGTTTCGATCTAACCATTATAGGTTTTTTGGGTCGAAGAATTCAAATATAATATTTTTTCCAATGATAAAGACCTATGCTCTATGCAGTGTAGTTACAAGAACATAAAATTGAGTACATTCGTAATGCCACAGCCCAAGCTCCGCTCACAAATGTAGTTCCACTACCGACTAGTATAAAAATAGTTTAGAGCAAGGACTAAAAATATCGGTGGTAATTAGGAGGCATAAATTAAAAAGAACTGTGCCAAGGATCGTGTCTTGATATTCACTTATAACGGTTTTATAAATAAAAGTTTTTAACTACGTTTTTGGTGCTAAAGTCTCTGAGATACGAGTACTTACAAGTAGCCACGCCGCAATGCCATATACAGTCACCCTGCCTCGTTAAATACCCTGCCTCGTTAAATATAGTTATAAGCAAAGGGACGCGGACTACTTCGTTTCCCTCCGGCATTCTACTTTCCACACCTCGGACCGCACATTCTTCGTTGACGAATCCCTTCCCCAATTAAATATAATATACTAACCTCAAAGAGTTAGTTATGCACATTTACACTTATATATTTATATAATCACATGTCTATTCATGTGTATTATTAAAATTTATTATATTTTTATGTGTTGTGTGCGTTTGTTTATTGTGTTTATTATTTGTTCTCGTGTGTATTATGTTATGTTGTATGTTTTCGTATGTATTTGTCTGGGCTCTCCATTCGTTGAAAATTTTGCCAGGGGGCATGAACCAGGGGGCACCGAAAAATGACAGGGCCCCCCACCCCTCCAATTTGGAGAGCCCAGTTTGTTGTAACCTAATTTACATCTTTCATTTCAAAATTTTAAACTTCTTTTCTTTTCTCAATCAGTCTACGATTTTAGAACACGCAATGCACTCGGACGTTTGTTTAAGTTAGATTATATGATTTTTGGGGATAGATTTTCTGCTATATGGTATTTGTCATGAAATATTTACATACTGAGCATAAGAATTTGTGTTCGACGTCATTGCTTTTCATTTCTCTTAGGGCAAATTGGACGATTTCATTGATCTTTCAGAAGCTTTGTATACACTAGCGGTCAGGGCTTCCATTTTTGATATTAGTGTTATTCGTTTATTTTATTGATAACAATTTGGAGCAAAGAACTTGTTATCGTGTTTAGTGTAAACGGCAATCAAAACCCAACGGATCTACAGGGCACATTGAAAATAAAACCCAGTAAACTATGTTATATTATCTGATGCACGCTATGAAGTGACGTTGGGTCACACTATCCGACGGTTACTTACAGTCTTCGATGACTAACTGACTGAATTCAGTAGTGGAATTGCGCGCTGCACAACTCACCACATAGTGACCACGCTTGTCATTATTTCGATGTAATAACGATTTTTAACAACATCACCCAGGGTTCCCGCGAATATTAGTATGGACCCAGACTATTTTATGGGACCACGGGCAGCGGAAAACAGCAATATTCTGAAGCGGGCCATTATTTTTCGACTATTGAACGATATTTGTCAAAGCAAAAACGAACTGGTGTACAAGCGGGGCACAGTTTAATAGCGATAACGAAAATTTCTGAACAATATTATTGTTGCTTACCATAATAATTGTACTGCTTGTGGACACTTTCTGTAAATATTTTCGTTGGCAACAAAAACTGTACTCCAACGGCTTGAAATCCCAAAATCCGTGCTGGAATGTGTACCAGTAGATTAATTCATAAAACCGTCCAAAGAGATTGCGCGGGAAATCAAGAACCTGGCTTGTATTTTGACTTTAAGAACAGTTAATGGTGTCATCGCTATCATCGGTAGTGTTCTATTTACCGGTCGTTTGTAAGTTATAATTTGCATAGTTGCATTTTTACGTTGCTCTATACAGTTTCGAGGTTAGCATTCGTTACAATGCGGCAGGTTTTAAATTCAAAATGCTGTCGTAGGCGTGATTCTGCACAGATGGAAACTTTTGATTTTTACGAACGTCGCACCATTTCCGAGTTTGATCTAGTGCTCAACAACAAGGGCGATTCGGTTGTAATTAAGCCCATTTTGTTCAGAAAGCAAAATCTCTATGTAGCTATATGCGGTGCTTTGCTATTTAGTCAGTTGTCTGGCAGTGTTACATCATGATATGTTCATAAATTGGCCTCTTGTGATCCCGAAGATACTAAGTTGGTCATATTTTCTCAACGATTATAGCCACTGTCTGTGGTTGCGCTTATTTTGTTTAGAAAGCAAAGCTTATTCGCAATTTTTACACTCAGAATTAAATTTCTTGACTGTGAGACAAGTCCCTAGTATAAACTTTTTTAATTTATTCATATATTGCCAAAATTACAAATCCGGATGAGTCAAACATCGGCTATCACAATGAAGTCTTCACTACATTTATTTCCTATTGAGGGAGCTGATATGTCTGTAATCTTGTTTATATTTGATTCAAAACTCACAAATTTCTGTAGTCATAACTAGACAATTGTTTTTGTCATAAATATCAAGATTGTTGTTAAATCACTGCAAAGTTTATATTTGACGGCGCGGTCAATTATAGATTTCGTAATTTGCTAAATAGTTTTACATGTTTAGCTTGTTATTTCGGGGGCCCGGTAATAAAGCAAAATATTGTATATAATGTGTGAGCTCATTTTAGGTGCGTGTATCAAGTTCGTTGTTTTGTCAAAATCACGAATTGATTCAAGCAGAAATTCCTGTTCATATTTTTCGCCATTTATATTTTCTTTTTTATGAACGCGAACATGGATTCTTGTGATGTACGAATGGAATTCCCGTTCGCGAACATTTGTCCATGTCGCACGTTTGTCGAGTTCATCAAATGTCATTCTGAATCAGACAGCAATGTTCGCGGTCTATTTGTATATACAAAGTGGATCAGTGGAAATCTTTTGTCTTGGATTAGTAACTTTTTATCAAACCGTACACGATCTGTTATTATCGGTGACGCCCGATCCAACCGTTATTCAGTTTCCAGCGGCGTACCCCATGGTAGCTCATTGGGGCCTATCCTGTTTCTTTACTACGTTAATCAAATCGACGGTTGTGTTTCTAGTGTGATTTTAAAATTTGCAGACGACTGTAAAATTTTTCGACGCATTCCGAAAACTCCAGTTTCTACATTAGTGGCTACGACGGATATGCAGACCGATTTAAATTCCCTTTTGGAATGGTCGAAATTATGGTCTATGGACTTTAACCTCGACAAATGTGCAGTGATTAATTTCGGGAGATCAAATCCCTGTATCGATTATGAAATGGGAGGACAGACTTTAAACTCTAAAGAGTATGTGCGAGATTTGGGTGTATTAGTTGCCTATAAGTTAAAGTGTTCATTTCACTGCGCGGATGCAGTCCGACGCGCCGAGCGCGTCGTAAATTGTATTAGTAGAATAATTCACAGCAAATCCGTGCCTATTATTCGGAAACTAAACAAGTCTCTCGTTAGGCCAATTCTCGAATATTGTTGCACTGTGTGGTGTCCGCACTACGACCGTGATATCGAAATCATCGAAAAAGTTCAGCGTAGGATAACTCGGGTTCCGGGATTTAATGACCTTTCTTACGAAGAACGTCTGCACCGATTTGGAATACAGTCACTCAAAACGCGACGTATAGGTGCCGATCTTATTATGGTCTACAAACTCTGTCACAATCTGACCGCTCTACCAGTACATTTATTTTTTGATCTACACCCGACTGTTCAAACGCGTGGTCACCGATACCGTTTAAACCCAAGTTCACTCCACGGTGGAATTATGCCAGGGACAGTTTCTCATATCGCGTGATCGAACTTTGGAACCGATTGCCCGACATGGTTGTCGCCGCGCCGAGTTTGATCAGTTTCAAAAGGCGTCTCCACGACTCAGGTCTACTGCCACAACTTAGTTAGCCCTGTCTGCTGCCGCCTTATTTTTGCGTCAGAATCAATCTTGCATACCGCAGCTTGACAACGACATGACACATGGTACCGATTACGGTGTCTTTAATTCGGAGGCATCGCTATTGGCAAATTCTCTCAACAATCAAATTGCGAAATGATGCCGGCCGGTGAGCATATATATATTAGAGCATAGGAGAAAATACGCAACTGGTAATCGTGTTTGCACTTGTATCCGGTCAGCAAAATGCGATGCTAAATTCCAAAATAGTGACCGCGTATAGCATATACGCGTTACTGCATCGCAAATCGTGTGAGCATCGTGATTTTTTCGCGGTCATCGCTTTTGCGGTCATGAACTGACATGACAAAAGAACAACCCAGGTGTACGCACCTAACATAAACTCACGTATAGGTGTTCTTTAATTTGCCTATATTTGGACATTTAAAGTTCAATATCAATTTTGTCTGTGTTTTTTGATAGATATAGAGTTCAGGTACTTTAAACATTGACTTTATCAACCAATTTATGTACATATACATAATGCGTAATGTCTGTATCTCAGTATAGATTTCTTGAAAAATTGAATGGCCATGAAGATATTGTGTGGTGTGTAGCATGGAACTATGTTGGAACATTGCTCGCATCTAGTGGGAGTGATCGCTCGATCAGGATGTGGTCAAAAATCGGTTAGCGTTTTCGTTTGATTTTTTTAAATCCATGATGTTACATTGATCACCATGTGCCACTATTGAATTTCATTTTTTGACGATTTTCTAACCTTTTAACTTGAAAATTTATAAGAAATTTCTTTAATAAATTCGGTTTGCAGCACATTTTTGTTGCAAAATTGAGTTAAAATCATCGAAATGCGCTATATATTTTAAAAATACAAAATATTATTAAGTCTGGCTTCTTCAATTTGCCAAAATTGTACCTGGAGGCTTGAACTGGGAAGTCCCCAGTTCGAAACTGGGGATCCGAAAATATCTGTGCACGATCACCCCCTTTTATCTGTCGGTATCCCAGTTGAACAAGGGAACCATAAAGAAATGTTACTGTTAGAAAACGTCAAAAACATGTAATGTAGCAACTAAGTGCAATTATTGTTGTTAATAATAAGTATATTTTAGCTATTTTCAGTTTCACATGGGAAAATTTGGGGATGTTTAGTCAAAACATGGAAAAATTCGTATTAGTTTAGACCGTCAAAAAATTTGGTTATTTTTACTCGTACACGAAAGTACTTGGAGAAACTGGGGGAGACCAAAATCTACTAGGGGGCATGAACTGGGAGATCTGGGGAAGGTCGAAATACTTGGGCGCCGTATTTGAGAAGCGATATTACGCTGGTGTTTTTTAAGACATGTCATCGTAAAGCAATTCAGTTATATTTTTAGGGTGTTTTTATAGCCACTTAACGTATGAAGTATTTCCACACGACTTTTAGTGTGGTATTGTATGTATGAATGCATTTGCGGACAATACGGATGCCGATAACTTTACTTTGTCTGTCCTAAAAGCCGTTGACGTTTAAAATAATCCGTACGTGCAAAATGTGCACTTATTAATTTTACGTCGGTGCGACGTAACTGTCTTGGCTTTTCATTGTGTTGATTAGTGGTGTACATACTGTAAAATTTTTACGCTGCCAACTGGCAAAACAAAAATATTAAATCCCAATGACTGTGATTAAAAATGCATGTATAGATTGTTTGTGATCATTTAAGCGTGGTTCACTTTTCGTTTAGTGAAGTAACACATGATTTTATATCTAGTCGCACGATGATTTATAGTTACTATAAGTTTATAGTAGAGTTGCATCCGAATCCTGCAGGGAGTAACCGGAATTCCGGTTCCGGCGAAAATCGTGTTCCGGTTCCGGCAAAGGGCAAAAACCATACCGGAACCGGAATTCCGGTTTAAAAATTTTGTTTGAAATTTTCCACGTTTTTCCTTCATCCTGTAATCCAAACATATGTAATATATATTATACAATGATCAAGCTCCAATACAACCAAGCAAGAGAAAAGATTAACAAACCAATTAGCCGTGTGAAACGTAAGTAGGGCACATAATTTGAGCAGGAATTTTTCATAATAACCTGCAGGAGTTTGTTAAATCAAAGCCAGGTCGATGCCTGTAGCAGCTAGTTTACACATCCAGAAGTCTGTGGGATACGTTTGAATTAACCGGTCCAACTCGGTAACAGAGTATGGCTTACGCAGAAATACTTGGGGTATGCTCGGCTAACATAAATTGCGTCAAGCACCCGCCAGTGTGCTTGTAAACTTGGTAAATCAGTCTAAATTGAAGTAAACTAACGTTATCTGCAACGCAGCTAGAAACTGCTTTCTTGGCAATGAACTGTATTTATTGAAACTGTGCGAGTAGCATCACAATGTGTCTCATTTATAGCATTCTGATTATAAAGTTATCATCATTATGATCTAACTGACGGGCACTGTTTGTCCAACGAAAGCCTAAAACAGTGTCTCTGACCACTGATCAGAAAATTGCCTTCTATCTATTATTTTCTCTTAGAATCATATAAACTACAACTAGGTTTTACTTATCACACAAGAACATCAACAAACATTATGTGTAGTAAAGGGAAGCGACTAGAACAAGCGAAAGTGTGTATTACGCTCCAAGCTTTTTCAGCGCATTCGATTTGACGCAGTATACGCAATGGCGTGCTATAGTGGAAGACATTTTTTGCTCTGAATGTCCGAAAACCAACATATTTGATCGATAATAACATTATTAGCTTCCTCAGTCTCTTTAAAGTTTCAAAAGCAATAATACCATCGCAATACGTTAACTTTAATGTAAAAGTTATTTTTAATGCATTTTAAATCCACCATACCTTATTTCTTCCATCATCTGTTTTACTATATATAAATTTCAAAGACCAGGTTAGATTTCCGGGTCCGGTTTTAAATAAACAGTTCCCAGTTGCTGGTTCCGGTTCCGGTAAATTTTGGTTCCGGTTATTCCCTGCTACTAGGCTTGACTTATCACCAAGGTGGTGAGTTCTGAGTGCGAATATATAATTTAGAGAGATATGCATAGCTATATGGAGCATTAAATTAGAAACTTAGCCACCGAATATCAGCCACGTTGCTGGAATAGTTGAGAAGATATACCGATTATTGTGCTCGCAATTTTGAAGCACATGTAGGATGAATTCCTCTACAAAATGAGACCAAAAACACTTATATAGCTCAAGTGATTGAAGAGATATTACCATCTTTATATGCTTTGGGCCCGTGGCCCCACAGAAGACCCTTTTTGACCCAACCTTGTAGTGTAAGTAATTACAATAGTGGCACACTATTGGCAGCTACATAGAAGATGAGTTTCTCTACAGAATGAAATCAAAGTTACCTAGATAGCTCGGAGGTTGATGATATATTACCATTTTCATGTATTTTGGAACACGTTGGCCAATTTTAGAACCCGTTTTGACCCAAATTCGGCATTTTAAGGGGACCGCATAGTAATTCATCTGTGTTAGGGATCGACCGAATATTCGGTAATCGGTATTCGACCGAATATCAGGGTATTCGGCCGAATGTAACACTATTCGGCCCGAATACAGAATAGCTCCAATAGCCGTGAAATGAACAAAATATATTGTGGCGGTTTTTATTACAGTACATGGCCCTGATCGCATACGATGTCTCCAAACGTTGCGATATTAAGCTATACTAGTGAAGAGCTTGAAAAGTGACCATGGGGTTTGCATTTACGACGAGCGGTGAACAGTCTGAAATGTGGCGAGGTAGTGGAGTCTGGATGTAGTGGAGTATGTAACTGTCATCAGTTGGTAGCTACACTTTAGTGACGTCTACCAAACTTGATACTACGTTCCGACCGCTGGCGGTCTACGAATAAAGTCTAATCTAAAGCAGAATAATATTACTCGTGTCGTCATTATCTTTTGCTGTATCCATTTCTAAATGACTGTAACCTCGACAATTTCAAATTATCCTCCTCTTGTAGGTGGATGCGCGACGAAAGTTCAGTCATGCAATATTCGTCCATTTGCTGAGCAGTGACATGCGAGCAGACTGACTACCAGATCAGCACATGGGATAATAAAATATAGCATTCGATTTCGAAATTTTCCTGATCGCAGCTGAGGAGGCAACAACACACCACAATAACCGTCTCAAGTTACGATATACAGCAGTACAAAACAAGTATTCGATATAAATATTCGGTATTCGGCCGAATACTAAATACCGAGTACTAGGTATTCGGTATTCGTTCGTTCCCTAATCTGTTTATAATCTATATACAGATTTATAGTGGCTTGTTTGCTTTACAAAATGAGCTTAATTTGACTCTAATAACTACTCTGTTTGTCAAGTGACAGTCAGTAAGTAACGTGATTTTTGAGCCCCTTCGGGACCCGACCCGAGCCTCTTTGATTCGTTTTTTCGGGAGGCATACGTTGGAATCGAGCTTCGCTCATAACCAAAGGGCACAAATAGACATTTCACGCTTTCAAATGGGCTATCGCGCGAGTCAATCCGCTCAGGCGAAGTAGAGCTATGCGTGTTACAAAAAACTCAGAAACAGACACCGTCGAAATTTACCACTCTGGCCAGTGAAAATTTTTGCTTTTCTCGTTGCACTCAGTCAGAATTCAATTTTAGAGCGACCGCTGCCGAAAATTACAAATAATCAGTGGTATTTATAAGCTTTACTAACAGAAAATCCGGCCTACGGCCGCGGCGACAGGCATTCGGCCATCGTGAGTGTTTTCGCCCCACGCCGAGCCATAGCTAAAGTTATGCTGGCACTTATTACACTACATCAAGTTGTGTTGTTGAGTTAAGCCGTTTTTTTGCTTGGTCGTCATTTTTGGCCAAATGTTCCTTACCAAAAACCCCACCTTATGAGGTGAAGATGACCTAAATCCATCCAAGAGTCCAAAAAATGTGGTCCAATAACTAAGCTACCCATACCAAAAGTATGAATAACTATAAATTAATACAATAATTTTGTGACAGAGCAGGAGATGTAGACATTTATTTCGTTAAGTACATAGATATAGACATTCATTATAATTTGTGGTTCTCGTATAGCTGTGAAAAATGTGACAGAATCTATATCTTGCCGTTGGTCCGTTTTCAATATTATCTCTGATATTTACGATGCCATCCACAACGGTTGTAAATAAAGACGGTTTTGTAATGTACATTTCAGATAATAATGTAAGTACCACTGCAACTCGACTGTATCGTATTGTATTTTTCTAAGGCAATTCATGGACTTGTGTTTCAACGCTATCGGAACAGCATTCCAGAACAGTGCGTTCGCTTGCATTTTCGCCGTGTAATCAATATTTGGCGTCTGGAAGTTTTGATGCCACAATTTTAATTTGGCACAAGAAGGAGTACGTACCTAAACTTATTCGTAGTTATAATTTACGGACATCGTAATATAAATCTATAAAACAAAATTAAAGCGGAGTTTAATTCTTGATATATCGACATGGTTCTTAATCATAAAGAAATAACTACAAGCTATTTATGCGGTGAATAGAAACAGAGCGGTTGTGATATTCTGAGGTCCCAACTTAAGTTTTTTGTGCCACTTCAAGGTCCAAAAATAAATTATGTTTATATTTGGAATTACATTGTTTACATTTAAATTATTAGGATCTTTCGTCCTACAGTACCAGCAAAGCCGTATTTATGAATCGTTAATTTATAAATCTCAACTTTCAAAAATTGAATATATTGAAACTAATTTTCACGTTGTAGGACTTCAGCGCGTACAGTATTGGAAGCATGTTCTTCAAATGTACATAATTATTGCCTTCGTCGTTTTCAACAACGCCGAGCGCATGCGGATTCGTTCTCTCTTTGCGTGCAACTAAATTGAAAAATGTCAAACTCTGACTGTATTTGGCGATTCTATTCGACATTTTAGTTTCCCACAGCTTTGCAATAAGTTTTGTACTTATAGTTAGATTGGAATTTGTTAACATGTGTAACGATAACATTTCTTTAAACATGAAGTACGTCAAAACTGCCTCTGGAGATAAGCATCACCAAATTTGGTAGATTGTTGGATAAATAGTATACTTTTCTTAGATGAAAATAAATTTTTGACTTAGTCGGTTACGGAGCGAAAAATGCAGTCCGGACCGAGAAATTAATTAAGGTTGTATCACTAACGCATTAGAACTCTGCTTACCGAAATTACTTTCCTACAACTGTTACAGATCAGACCAGATTTTTTGCTTCACCACATAGGAGATGCTGACTGGGATTCTTTAATTTTAATATGATATAACAATGTATAGTCTACATTAGCAATTTCTGATTTAGACTATCATAATTTATACTGTTATCGGGTTGATTTCGTATAATCTGACAACGGGTGTCTTGTGTATTTTGTTGGGATTAAAATTGGGGGCTACTCTACACGGCCACTGTGGGCAGGCCTTAATATATATAGTATTTTTGTTTTTCTTTTAGGACTGAACCAGAGTATGACGTAGTTGCAACTCTGGAAGGCCATGAGAATGAAGTAAAAACTGTTGCTTGGTCGCCTTCTGGTCAATACATTGCTAGCTGCAGCCGTGACAAATCGGTTTGGGTTTGGGAAGGTACGTTTTACAGCAGTTATTCGTAGAACTCGATGCTACATAAAGATAGCGCATTGACTTTATCGTTTGTTTAGCTTTATTTTTTTATGGAATTATATTATTCGCGGATAAGATTATGCATTTTTTCATCTCCTAAAAATTTGCACTGAAGGACAACTGAATTCAGCATTAACCAAAATGTAGTTAGTTGCGACCACTGGTATTTTCCGAAACTTTTCGATAACCGGGTTCAGCTCTGCTTTATAAATTATGACTACCGCTCGACTGTCAAATGACAAGAAATTTTGTTATTTTTCTATCATGTGCTTCATTTATGTATAGACAATGAAGTCTGAGTCAACATGTGTTAATTTTAAAAGCTGGAAATGTATTGTCAGTCTGTCAAATGATAATGGTAAAATACGAATTTAATTGGTCAAAAACAAAAGTTTTTGTCATTATGGTCAAGCCCCATTTTTGGATCGATGTAAAGTAGCATGTAGAAGCAGGGACATAGCTAGGATTTTAAAAAGGGGTCTAGTTCCACTGACGTCGGCGTAAAGGGGTCCAAGGTGGTGTTTAACAAAAATTTTTTTTTCGTGCATTCACAGTTTGTAACAAAAATGGTCTGTAACTACTCCGTCCACAGACAATGTAATATTTAGTTTTGTGTATATAGATTCGGCGAATTTTAGATGTAAGTTCTTAGCTTCATATTACAACATTTCTAACGTATATAATACTTTCTTTGTTTCTGCAGCATGACAAAAATGGAACAAATTATCGACCAAAGAGCGGGCCTAGATTCCCCTCCTGGCTACTCCCTTATGTAGTTGTCAAGACCCAGCTTCCAAGCCCTAGGTTCATCATCAACTGTAAAATAACGATAATTGTACTTGAAAACGCTGAGATTATTATGACCGGAGCAAAGAAAAACGGATAATGGACAAAATAGTGGAGGCCGAATTATTGAGATAGGTTTGAAATAGAATTTGATTGAGGTCCACTCAAGTATAGAGAGGCCAGCGCACCGAACTTCGGAAATCAGAATACATGTCTGACCGAAAAACATAACGTGACCTAAACACATGAACAGTCGTTTTCGCGAGACTAGTAGCCTTAACGCATTTTTGTCGATAACACTTATATTCCAAAGTAAACTTAACGGATTTTATTGAAACGGAGTAAGCGGAGTGTCCACTTAGGGCCCTAGGGCGGAAAATCGTGAGAAAAATTCGTTTTTGTCTTTCGCTGTCATTCATTGTTCATTTTCGGGTGGACGGATTTCGACAATTTATTGTTCAATAGCAAAAATGACGAGGATGTGCGTTTTAGTTGAAACGCGAACAGCTTGGATCCCCTCTTCGCAGTCAAAATGACAAAACGTGTTTTTAGGAGTCTTTGCCAAATCTGGCCATACGGGTACCAATCTTTCGCAGCCCATATTTCGCGACACAGGTTTCGCATCGAAAAATTGAGACCACCATTCCATCTGCTCATCGAGATCTACAACTTTGCGGTCTAAGCATTTTTTGTGGGACCACTCCCATGGCCGCTGTGGGCGGAAAATTTTTCATCGAGCCTTTGCCATAAATGTTATAACTTTTTTGCCGTATAATGAGTGTCTATTAGGTTATCAAGCACGCTATATACGATGGTTTTGCTGTCTAGAGTCAACTTGATTAAATTTTATTTTTTATGAGGTTTTAAGTGTTCTATGGTCGCCGAACCCGATTTATAAAATATACGTTTCATTCGTCTGATTATGTGTTGCGTGCACGGCATCAAGAATGGTCTGTATATAGGTATTTCTGAAGGCTGAAATTATGATTTGGTTATCTTGAATCCAGTGTGCATATTTCAAGCCTTTTCAATGGGTTTATGATCAATGGACCCATTTTCAGAAAGGCTGAATACTATGGTTTAATTATTTAGAAACCAACACAAATACTTGCTGCGTTGTCAGTTGTTTTAGATGGGTTTAGGATCGACAAAGTTCTAGGATTTTCAATGTATTCACGGTTTAAATGGTTTTAGGGTGGTATATACATCAGACACAGCGTGTTACAGGTGATTAAACAAAATAACATAAAAATGAAACCACGCTCGCTCCGTTTAATCATCGCGTGCAAGTTACTAGTAATGTTGCTCTTGGAATTTGCAGTGCTACCTCTTGACTTTGTGTTATGACGTAATTCACACGCAACTACGTACATGCAGTCCATATTGACTGCCTGTGAAACACAACAACTGAGCGAGCAACATCTTTGTTTGTGTTATGAATAAACCTTATTTTTGTTTGCGAACACAGTTGACGAAGATGAAGAGTTTCAATGCTGTTCGGTGCTTCCGGTGCATTCACAAGATGTCAAAACCGTAGCTTGGAAACCTAGCGTTGATGTAAGGCATATTTTAATCTCAATAACTAATGTTTGCAAATTAATTTTAGTATTTTACATACATTTTGCCCAAGTTGCATCACTTTTATTAAAGTTTTGACGTTCTAGGATAACGGTACCGTCCTTGAAAATGTGATTCAATAATTAATTTGCGTACCTGATTGACCTAGGTATTAATGTGGCGAATGGTAAACAGTGCTTTGCACCAGGTTTTTTTTCAAAATTCATGTTGTGCTAAAATGTGTGTTTTTTTAATTTACCTGTGTTTTTTAATTAACCCTCAAATACCCTTGTTTACAGGGAAGGTCAATCAATGGCAATTAACCGGTAACTACGTAGCAATTTTATATTGATGTATGCATTATATATTTATACAATAGACCAATCAGTTATATTTAGCACCAATGATTTCATATTCCAGAATTTATAGACTTAAGTTCCACAGTTATAAACATAGTCGGTCAGTTTATAGGCATTCAGCGTTTAAAAACATTTGTTTTTGTAGCCTTTTAATTAAACAGTTCAGGTGTGCTACATTTTGTGTTTTTTGAAATTTCATTGTGTTTTTGCACTAACAAAAACACAAAAGCCCTGCTTTGCACCATAAGTGTTTTATTACGTACTGCGCTTAGGTTAGTGAACTCTGGGCGTACTGAGTGAAACGAGCGAGGCGAACAATTCTTTTTAACCGTATAGTGGTGCACACTGTATAACTTTGGCATTATCCGTCATTGGGTTTCATAAGTTTACACGCATAACTCAAATTTGGCTGGGCGGATTGCTTCATGCCATAGGTCATTTGACAGCATGAAATATTTGTGTCCGTAGATTCCAAGTTGTTATTCCTGAAAAAGAGCTTAATGGGCTTGGGTCGAGTAGCGAAGGCCCAAAAATAAGTTATTTTATCTAATCAACCCGTTAAATGTTTGAGTCAAGTTGATCTCATTTTGTAAAGCAAATATGTCTCCATGAGGCTATAATTTGCGCCGTGCTATGCGACTGTTTCAGGAAGCAAGATTAGTGTCAGAAGGGTTTTAATTAGGCCCATAAAATCCAAAACACACAAAGGACAATACCTTCGCTACCGCTCGAGCTATATCTGTGCTATTGGTATTGTTACATAAATACTCGCCAGAAATAAGTGCTGTTCTTTCGATAAATCCAAAATTTTGTTCGAAATGTCTTCGAACTTTGTTCGAGATATGTTCGAAGTTTTGGGGCGCTTTGATACATTTTGTTCGACAATCTTCGACATTAAATAGATATTGTTTGATGCCTGTTCGATGTTCGTTCGTTCGAAAGGTGACACTAATTTCTGGCGAGTACTGTATTTGCACGTGCGATGCAGATATTTTCATCATTTACGCTACAGCGTTGATTCAAAATAGGTTCTTGAATGGGCTCATGGGACCCAACATGCTCAAAAATGATAATATGTACACAACCCCTTTACCCGTATGGATGTGGTTCAAATCATTTTGTAGGGCCAATTTATGTTCTATGTACTTGCTGATTTTGTGTGTGTGTCTAAATGCGCAATAAGCTGGCATATTCTCCAGCTGTTCGGACAACATGGCTGGTATTTTATCTTATTTTGTAAGTTAATGCTCAACATAGCTGCTTTTGTCTCGCTAAATTACATATTGGATACTCAGAATATCCACCATCTTGGCGATAAGACAAGATAATTATTGTGTTGAGATAATATGCTTATTTAATGTTGAATCGTCTGGTAAGGACAACGTTGTTTGAATTTCTCTTATCTGAGCATTGGCATGACAGCAGTATTGTAATGCCATCACCGCTTTAAATTTGGAGATATAATAATTACAGATTCTGGCATCGGGAAGCTATGATGACCCTGTCAAATTGTATTGTTTCGATGGGGACGACTGGTCGGAAACCCATTCTCTATCTAACCATGACTCGACTGTTTGGTCGATTGCATTCAATTCGACTGGAAAGCGATTTGTAAGCGGCAGCAGCGATCAAAGTCTTAAAGTGTGGCAAGAATTTGAATCGACAGAGAGGACTGGTAGGTTGGCGTGATTGCAGTGTTATTCGGGTTCATTTGCCTTTGGTTTTGTTAGGAGTCGTGTCGCCGTTAGGTGCCTACGGCATGATTCTGCGGGCGTATAAAACAAATGATCGCACATGGCCGTGACTGTAGTTTAACAGAGGAGAAATTGGTAGATACCTCCCAGATTTATCAATCGAATTTAGTTAAGGCTTAATATTGTTAAAAATGTTGTCAGTTTGAGCAAACATGCGCTGAAGTGCTACTGTGTTTTAAAGAAGACTACATGGTAGGAGAGAAACACAGGCGCTCACCCTGAAACTTACTGTACAATCTCATGTTCTATCCACAGAACTCATATATATTTGCGACTATTAAAATATGGCATTTAAAATTATACATCAAAAGGTTGAGCAACAACTGCAATAGTTTAAGTTAACACAATTCTACGCTATTTTTCATGTGGCTGTGATCAAAAACTAATCGTCGATCTGGATATTTTCACCTTCCCGTTATGCGCAAATGTAGTTGCTACCACAAGCTACTTCAAATATGATTGCAATATAAGTCGAAAAGGTGAAATTGGACATTTAAGTTACCCACCTTTTGTTCCGCTGCAAGATGTGATGGCAAGTATATACATTGATTTTGAAATTTCACTCTCCTTACAGAAGACGACACAATTGACCCCTGCTCGCTCACAATTTACTTGAGGCAAAATATACGTTTATCTTGTAATTTTGCAGTTTGTATTGATTCGCTCGCACATAAAAGGCAACAGTCTATGACGTCGAGTACTGTATGACCTGTAATGCTTGGACATGTCTACAATAACTATTGTGTATTAGTGGCACTCCTGAAACTTGCAATCATAACAAATTGATTTTTTTAAAATTTTCAGACGTATGGTAGTTCATTGGCCAATTGTAGTACTATTACTTTTGTAGGTATCTTTTCGACTAAACAGTCGTCACAATGGCGCTGCGTTGCCACGATAACTGGTTACCATAACGGAGTTATTTATTCCGTAGACTGGTAAATTTATTAGACTATAGAATGTTTTAGTGGCATAGCGTTGTTGAAATAAATATATTTTTCTGTGAGCGCTAAGGCTATAGGTTTTATGTTTGCAGTATTATCGACGGTTTAATTTGTCTACGCAAGAATAATGTACTGTTAACATTTCTACTACTGGGTTATCAGCAACATAATCTTTTGCTTCCTTTCAAGTCTAACGGTGTTTCACGGAGGTTATTTTATTTTCAGCTTTTTTCACCATAGTATAATTGTTATCTTTTTGAATTTCGAATAATTAAATTAAATTATAGTGCATGAATAGGATTCCATTCAACCCTATGTTCTAAGAAGTATTATGCGATAAACCGTGCAATTTTTACTCCACCTGACACGGACGAAGCATCGAATACTATTTTTGTCACTTTGCTGACTTCCGCGAAGGACTTATACCGAACGCGTCCTGGGGTTATGGTTGATTTCTAAGAAATGCACTGAACACTTCGTCATATTTTAGATTCAATTCTAAATGAATTGCTGTTATAGTAGTTATTTGTCTATGTCTTCCACAGTAAGATAAATGTGCGTACAGCTCAAATATGCTCAGAACAACAGCTGCATTCTTCATTGAGAAAGTTGCGATAACATAATGCTGGGCGGGAAATTGTTAATCGTTTTTCGTTCTATGCCTATAGCTCAGGATCTGCCCGATTGTGCTTTTGTACTGAACTTCAAGATATGTACTACCTGAGTGCAAAATAGTGATTCTCAACCACGTGTTATGTTGTATCATTCCATGGCGTATACTGAGCTCGGTTGTAATGTCTTGTCGGAGGGATCTTGAACAGTTCCAAATAAATCGCTGCGCTATGGTCTACGGTCTTGAGGTCAAACAATGTTTGGTTATTTTGATAGGAAAATTCGCAATAGGTGACAAAATGTGTGAAGAATATTCAAGGCCCCTTTGTTATAAATAAACACAGGTGCTAAAGACCACGAAAAAATGGAGTCGGATTTTGGATTTTGATCCAGAAATTATTGTAAAGCTTTCGTTAGCTATTGCCACTAGGAAGAACATGAGGTGTCAAAATCTTGACTCAAGTGTTAACTATGCTTCAGCTATGCAATGGCAAAAAATATAACTCGGTTTACCCAGATTACACAGAACTGTGATTATGTGTGAGATTACACAGAACTTATGAATACATGATTAGAGGTCTTTATTTTATACTAAAATAGGAAAAGCGCAGCTTCCATCAAATTAGGTCGCAAGATAAATTTTAAAGAAAACATTACCCTCCTGAAGGCTCCGCATCGTCCACGCCGCATGTCGAAGTGGCGCAAAGGTCTAAAATTGACAAAAATAGGGTAATTAGGAATTTAACTCAAATTGGCACAAATTGTGAAAAATTTTGAGTTCCTGAAAATTTCAATAATTAGCCCCATTGATTGTACTATTTAGCACCCTTATGCACCTAAGCCTTATATCTCTCACTGGTCTCGCATATTATCGCCGTTTTGCAATGTAATGGTCTGTTGTGTTGTATATCTGAAGCGGGAAAAACTATTTTTAGATGCGTAGGTTAGTTACATAAAAGCCTCATTAGAAATTGCAGTTTGTAAAACATTTCGCGCTTACTATATTGTAAGGACATTTTTTCTCACAAACATGTTTACCTTAATCATGTTTTCGATTCTAGGTGTAAGAACTGTGATCTCATAGCCACTGGCTGCGGTGACAACGCTGTTCGAATATTCCGAGAATGTGAACAAACACAAGGATCTAACGCTCAACAGCCGACCTATGAACTTGTCTTATCGATCGATAACGCTCACGAGCAGGATGTGAACTGCGTTCGATGGAATCCTAAGGTTCCTGGACTGCTAGCTAGTTGTAGCGATGATGGATTTGTGAAGCTGTGGGAAATTAAAATCGATTTGTTCTAATTTTTTGTTTCATAGAAACGGAATTTTTGCGCTGTTTAGATTAGGTCGCTCATGTGATAGCCTTATTGACTGTTATGATGCCTTACTGTACTCGGAAAAAATGAGTGCTGTACGCTCGACGTTCAAAAAATTCAAGCTTTGCTAAAAATTTGCGTGCTTTTTCACATTTTAATAGCTTCTTTTATTGATAAAATTCTTCCTGCTCGCGGTTAAAACTTTGTACGTGTTCTGTTTTATGTTCCTTCATCGAAACGCGTCAGTCGTTTCTAGCGGTACTAAAATCTGTAGTGAACTACTAAATTGCCTAAATTTTACGACTAATTGTGCTTCGTTTACGTACTGGATATGATAGGAACAGAGCTAGGGAATCGAGTGAACTTTCCACTAAGGTCGCTTGGGGAGGGGGAAGGTCCTAAAAATTTCTTTTTGTCTGTCGCTGTCGTTCATAGCTAATCTTTGGATGGACGGATTTCGATTGGTTTTTTGTTCGATAGCAAAAATGAAGATGTACCATTTAGTTGAACGCGAACAGCTCCGACTCCATCTTCCGCGTCAAAATGGCAAAAAACCGGCTTTTTAAGGATTCTTTACCAAATTCGGCCATAGAAGTACCGGCGTGTCACGACCTATATCTCGTGACATAGGCTTCGCATTGAAAAGGTTCATCTACTCAGGTCATGAAGACCCACAACTTTGCTGACCACGTCTTTTTTGTGGGGCCACTCTCTGGACCGTTCGCCGACCCTTTCCAGAAATAGCGACTTTTCAAATTTCGTCGTTTTATTGCTTGTTTTACGTTATCAAGCGCGGTGAATACGATTGTTTTGCTTGCTAGAATCCAACTTGACATTTATTATACTCTTTCTTGGGATTTCAAGGGTTTTAAAGAAGTCGACGGACCCGCTTTCCAAAACGTAGGGTGTTTTCATTTGTCTGATTATATATTGCGTGCAGGGCATCAAGAATTGTATTCATAGGTTTTCCGGTAGGCAGAATACAATGATTTGTTATACAGAGTTCAGCGTGCATATTTCTTGCCCTTTCACGTTTTTTCAACAGGTTTAGAGCCAATGAACCCGATTTCCATAATATAGTCTATGTTTAATTGTTTGGTGACGTATTGCGCATAAATCATCTATAATTGTGTATATAGGTTTTGCTATAGGCTGAATACGATGGTTTGCTTATCTGGAAGCCAGCACAAATACTTGATGGGTTGTCAGTTGTTACCGATGGGTTTAGGATCGACGAGGTTTTAGGATTTCCAATGGATTCAGGTTTCAAGAGGTTTTAGTTTGGTATATACTTCAAAATGTTCTACATACTGTTACAGTTACAAGTGATTAAACAAAATAACTGAAAAACGAAATCACACTGGCTGCTTTTCTCTCTCTCTCTCGCATAAGAGATACTAGTTTTACTATTTTTCAAAGATTGATGTATTCGAGGACAAGTTTCATGGGAACGTATTTCCCGCTAGAATGGAGGTTTTGACGACTGTACTTTTAATAATACGATTATTTGTTGTTGACTTTTGCCGATCATGGACATGCAATAACGACGCCTCAGAAATATTGTTTTTATTCGGAAGCAAAAATTGAATATGGTTCGATCAGTGGACTTTTTAAGACTTCTATCGTCCGTGGTGCAACAACTCTACTTTCTCCCATCTGCCATAATTGACCGTCGCCTTGCAACTAACGAGTGAATTATAAAATTCGAAATAAAACTTTCTTTTGCTGCATGCAAGTTGCAAGCGAAGTCAATTATTGCGTCAAGTACTCTAATACTGTGAGTGAGCATGAATTTAGTAGCGAGAAACCAATACACCTTAGAGTTTTTAAATACTTTAACGGTTGAAAAGATATATTGTATAGAAAGTTGAAAGGTCAGTGTGTTGGACCTGGACGACAAGCAACCAAACTTTTTGAGTTGTATTGTTTTGACTCCGTACATTCCAAATTACCGGTGGAGGCTATATATGCGCAATTTTCTGTGCTAATGCGTAGTGGGGTTTAGCATGTACTATACTCGCCATAATTGACAGCTGCTCGCATGCAACTTGATTGGAAAATAAAATTTTATTTTGAAATATCTGACTTGTCCACAGTGTGGGACCACCAAATTTTTAAATCCATGTTCATGTGATTTCCCCCATGCCAGTCCTCCCACTCGGTCGAAACCATCCATGTTCAACTAAATCTAACAATGTTATGTCTGCAATTTTTATGTTTTTGCATGCAAAATGATTTTAATCATTAATTTACCATTATTTGAAATATTAAAATTTTTTATCGCTTGAAAATACATGCACGGCAGTAAAACTAAATAAAAATGTGGAAAAAGTTAGTATTTTTAAGCAAAATTTATTCCCCCACATTAAATATTGTGACCAGTGTAGCTTTAGGCGATACATATACTATGTACAACTAGGCTGCTGTTCGCTAAAAATATTTGCAAATGCAGATGTGGGATGCTTAAAATTTTAATATGTTCGGCTTACACCAAATGCTTGATTTACGTACATACATTGGAGTGTGCATATAGTGAAAATGGTCAGTGACATGCTTGTTTGGCTCCGGCTAAATTGCATAAATTAAAAACAAGACAGAATATATATTAAGTAATAATGCTTTTGTAACGAATTTTTAATTCGTTCCATCATCCTATACTTGCTTAAGACTCAGTGCAGTTGTAAAAAAAATAGAAATAATGTAAAATATTTTGTATTTATATCGATTTACCTGAACGATAAAGCATAATAATGAGATGTCAATGTTAAGTCGTCCCTTCGTAGTACTCCAGCACTAAGCTGAGTAACGTTAAAAACTGTGCTAGCTTCAGTTGACGGATTATGGGAGCAGTGTATTTTTAAGGGCGGAAATGAAATATATACATGTATGCCGTTCTCAATATTTCAGCGTAAGATCCATATAATATATTATGTATTGTATAAGGCTAGAATAGTTGTAAGTCGACGTCTTCGCTCCCTCCCCTCTTCGGCGAACCCGCTACAATAATCTGTTTTTTTTCTATGACGTCCAACCTTAAGGGTGACATGGGCCGGTTTGATTTTCGGTTTTTATTATCAAATATTATGTCAAAAAACCGCCCCGTTTGAAATCGAGCGGTACTTATCGCACTGTTCGGGCTTCCTGCTCACTCACGGATGGTACGGCCCAGGTAACCCTGGAGGGCGAAATAAAATGCAGGACATGCCCTTCTCGATATCCTTAGCCTGAGCTAAGGTTCATATGAGACACACTAAGCCTATGCGACATACACTAAGCCTGCCGCTCGCGCAACCCCGCTCTAAGCTGTTGTTTTTTTCTAACGTTATAACGCACCACCCTAAGGGTTACCTGGGCCGATGGTCCTATGATTCTCTGTAAAGAGTAAATGTGTCTCGGTTTTTCGGAGATATGTTTTCTGTTTTTGAACAGTTTACTCTTCCATATTTTATTTGTTTGTAAATCTAGTAAGGTAAGAAGCTTTTTTATAGGTACAGGCAATTACCAAGTTTCCTATACAGTCAACTTACATAGATTCCAGTATTTTTACGGAGAGTCCAATTTACCTTGTTTTCCTGTTCTAAAAAATCCCGATTATCGTAACAACTGTGTCATTTTCCAATTTTCCTTTTATCAATTTGCGTGGTTTCCCAATTTCCCATTTCTCCAATTTTCCGAATTTTCGATTTCACAATTTCCTTTTTCCGTTCTCCAAATTTTCACATTTCTCAATTTTCTGATTTCTCAGTATCCCATTTTCCCAATTTTCCGCGTTTCCAATTTCTAAACTTTCCGTTTTCGCTCCAGTTTCCCGATTTCACTATACGGCACACAATTTACCCATTGAAAGTTGAGAATGCAAAAAACCCTCATACTCCACTGAAAATGAGGTATTGAAAACAATAGATGCAATTCAGTGGGTGTCAATTTTACATGACATACATGTTAATCAAATTTCCCGCAGGAAAAGGTTAAGCCCCGGAAGTTGGCATGGGCCAACAATTTGGATGTAGGTGCTGTCTATACAAGGCATGTGGAATATTTTTTGTTATGTTAATATGTGTACGTATATTTTTAAATAAAATTATTTCAGTATCTGATATACTGATATGATAGCTTACATGAGCAGATCTATTTACATGGGGGGTGGATTATGATCCCGGAGTTTCTAGGGGGATCAGGCTACGTTTCAGGTGGATGCAGCGAAACCCCGAAGGCTTATCCTAAACGGTATAACCCTCTTATGTGCATGTATGTGTACTGCTATAAACAACAGTTGACAAACTCGTGTATGGCAATGGTTATTTTACCAGTCATCCCCTGGATTGCGTTTGCTGAGAGCATTGCCGGGGCTCGAGAAAAGGACTCGATCAAATGAGGTCTTCGAAATTTTAAATGTCTTTACATACAGGAACACATCGGGGAAAACGAAAAAATAATACAGATATGTCAGAAACACTCCTAAATGTTCTAAAAGAATAAACCGCACTGAAATTTTACGTAATCCATGAATTAGGTTCACAACTGCATTGTGGTCAATATTTTATGTTAACGAGGGGGAGGAAGAATTTAGTCAGAAGTCGAACCAGTGAGATTCAAAATATTACCAAAATGCACAAAAATGAGAACACCAGTTTTGAATCAGGGTGCTTCATACAAGCCGGCCCAAACTTCAATTTCCTAAGTACAACCAATCTGCTATCTGGCCCAGGTAACTCGGATGGCAGGTACGCTAAAAAACAGCTCAGATCGTTGAGCCATAGTCCCACGATTTCTTAGTATATATGTCAAGAACGGCATGGCCTGCATTTTATTTCCGCCCATGATAGCATTAGTATCTTATATATAATATATTTAATATACTGTTAGCGATAAAACGCATAAGCTGTACCTAGCGTGTAAAAGCAAATTGGCTGTTGACAATAAATAATTACAGGGTCTGAAATTTTAAAATGCAATGAAAACTATTTGACACGTAGGGGCCGTGGAGCATACCCATACTGTGGATGCCAACTCAGCTAGGAAAATTTAAAGCAATAAATATCGAACATAAACATAATTACACTGCCATCTTATAGAGTACAATCCATGACTCACAACTGGCTTCAGTTACAAATATTTAAAATGTAAAAAGTGAAAATAAATTAACAGGTTAATGCTCTACCTAAGAACAAGTTCCTCCGTGCAGTATTCCGAAATTTACACGGAAATAAAATTTTGTCTGACGCAGGCTGGGTTGACTCACATTAGGTCCTTTTACTATATGGTTTTAACGGTGCTTGAGTCTTAACAATTCCATACCCTTGTATGATACCCACATCTGAAGATGCGTTGGATTTTTTTCTTAATCATCCTGACTTTCCAAATCCTCAGGACATACAACAGTTGAGTTTAGGATAATATTTATTCGAAGTAAAAAAAGCCATATATTAATTAGTCGTTTAGATTAATTGTGGATTTGGTGCAAAAATTGATTTGTCTCGAATATAGTAAACTTTCCTAATCTGCGACACGCCCTAATGTGCTGCGCAGAGTTGGACTTTAAAGCTGCATTCGTGTGCACTTTAGAAAACATAGCGTAATTTAGCGTCGATCGAAAGCTGGTCATTAGCTCTATAAAACGCTGTGTTATTTTTATTATTAATTTACATATTTTACGTCGTGTTATTTGGCGCTCAATATCCTTAGTTCATCAGTGATAAAACTGTAAATATGAATTGAGTTATTTACTACTTAGTTTTTTAGCTACAAAATCCGCAGTTCTGCAAGTAGGCAGTTGATTTTGGTATCACGTTGAAGCCCGTGATGGGATCTATATTGTCATATCCTCCATTTTTAATTTAGTTAAACTTGAGTTGCCGTAAATTGACTATACCCGAAATTTCCTAATGTGCGACAAAGTTTCCTAAACGTGCGACAGCAAAATTTCCCAAATGTGCGACAGCCAAACAGGATGTATTGTAAGTTCCGCAGCAACAGGGTGGGCCCTTTCACTTTTTGGACAGTCCCGCTAGATACTGAATTAAGTCAATCTTAAATGATATTTAAGCCACTGCCCCTGCGTGCCCCTTTAATTCGTTAAAGGCTTGCTGTGAAGCATTGTAGTGTTTGGTTGCGTTAGTAATTGCGTACTTTATGATTATTACTAGTAACTCTATCGAGATTGTAGAACGTAATGAAACTTAGCTTAGATACACCTACACCTTTTTGCGTGCACAGCCAATATCAGCTCTCCATAGCATACATCGATATGCTATATGTGGATATCACACAATACCGCACAAGTTAGAACAAAACTAACACCGGGAATAAGGTTCTTATGCCCGAACCCCCCCCCCCCCAGTGCAAACTATCAGTCTCCCAGGACGTCGCAATAAAATTGGGAATTTTGGGTCGATGAACCATGTGGGCGCCATATCCGGTATCCATGGTACCATTGGTCGCGGAGCAAAATCAGCGCCGACAATGAGTTTCCCATGCCCAAAATCCCCCAAGTAAAACTTTTCAATTGTCCAGGACGTCAGAACAAATTTTACAATTTTACCACGAGGGTGCCATACCTCAAACCCAATGAACCGGAGCCTTAATCGGAAAACAAAAAAGGGGCATCGGCATTTATCATTTTAATATGAAACAAAACCAAACAGAGAAAAAAATCGAAAGTTAAGATAAAAATAATACGCGAGTAAACTTACTGTGACCCCGCCAACCATCCTATTTTGCAATTTTGCATAAAATTTGTTACGGAACGCTTTTTGTTCAATTTGAATTCCGCGCAAAACTGTTCACGAACACAGCGCTTGCGATTGAAATTAACCATTTTGTGTTCGGCGAAAATTCAAGTAAAATTAGCCAAATTTGTAGTATCAAAATTTGTTGATTTGGATTACAGTTTTGTTCGGGAACATCGAGAGATTAACTATAGGATCGATTTGATTGTGACGTCACTTTTCCATTAAATCTATTCGCGAACACCGAATAATTCCAAGTTAAATTATTAGGTATTAGGGAACAGAATTTGCAAATTGAAATCGCCGAAATTCTGTTCGAGGACAAGTCTAATTTCTGGCACTTGAATTTCATTTTGCCAATGTTCGGTTAGCGAAAAACCGAATGAAATTAAGCCCTTTTTCCTTAACAAGGGTTTACGATTCGATATCGGTAATGACAAAATAGGATGGTTGACGGCGTCACTTTAAGTTTACTCACGCATAACCTTGCTTCTGTGAAGTGTACTAAACTGGTGTAAAATAGGGCAAAAACACACATTTTGACCCCTGACCCAGGAAACAGACACCAAATCAAAAAACACTAGGATCGACTATGCCGGTTCGAACGAGCCCAAGATCATGAAAATCGGTCAAGTCGTTCCCGAGTTATGGCCGATCACACATAAGTAGTAGGAAAAAGGGGGGTTCTACTCCAGATGATTAATGACCTGTCAAATTTTTAGGAGAAATAATGATTAATTACCCCGGGTCACGTGACGTCATCCGGAGGGTGATTAATTAGCATATCTAGCTAATCAATCAATCGCAGCTGTCAAACCCAACAGTCCCAGCACAGCTCTCAAACCCAACAGTCCCAGCGAAGCTGGGTTCCAGAAGCGAGGATAATGAATAATTAACCCAAAGGGTAATTATTCATTATCTGAGATTGTATAAAATAATGATTTATTAACAAACAAACACCCCTACCGGTCACCATCAGCCGCAAGCCATAGGTCAAGCCTATGGTCAACAGGACCCAGCGACCGGTAGGATAATAATAAAACAATAACAATAAAAAAATTTTTGTATTTTTTCATTATCTTCAGTTTCGCCACCCAATGCCCTACGGATGATAGTGCAGGGGACACACATCTTCCCCGAAGGCGTTTGCATAGTGATCGAGACAGTAGTCCACCACTATCTCAGGTACTTCGGCAGGATGGAACCACATACATTCATGTGGCTCGTACTGACGTATGTGCTCCATTATCGCACACAAAATTGGAATGGCAATCCCAAGATCACCCAATGTCATATCCGCCCAGACCACCGAAATATCGTGAATGAATTCCGGATGATCTAATATGATATGCGCTAATGCCATATCAATTGAAATGCTATCATTACAAATAAAGCAGATAGTCATATTTATATTATCTAAAATATAAAAATTCACATGCACTTCATGTGCTTACTCACATGTATGCTAAATGTTAATCACATGAAAATACCTTCTAGAAGTTACGCTTCGCTGATTTTATTTACGCTTCACTGATTATTATAGCTTGAGGCTATGTGTAGGTGTACATCAAAAGGGTATATAAGTTGCTGTAATTTTCGAGTTTTCATCAGTTTACTATGACGCTAATATCAGAAGTGTTTGGTTTTATGTTGTTTTTACTTTCTCAACCTCTCAGAGGCTTTCTTGAAAGCTACCAAGTTATATCAAGGTATGCTGTTCAAGATCCTGTACAATTTCTACACAGCAGCAGAAAGCAGTTGGACGCTCTGATTCAACAAAAGCTGGGTCAATGGAACGCGATGAAGGTCTACGTTGGGATGAAAGTCACCTTCGAAAAGGATTTGGACCCCTCAACTACGATTACGGCAACATTCTCGGCACGGATTCAACGAATTTTCAATTTCGTCAACATATCACGCCAGTCAACAAACATTTTTCAAGAAATTATAAATAACATCGATAATTTTGTTCAACGCGGATCTGGCTGGGTCATCAGAAATGTGGACAATCTCGATATTCACCTGGCGAAGTACGTTGGACTTCGAGGCTCAACCTATGCGGCTCTCCCTAAGTCGGTTCAAGCAAAGAGGGCTATTATTAACGTAGTCAATAATGACAATAAATGCTTCCTTTGGGCTGTACTTTCTGCCTTATATCCTATTCCAGAAAAAGACCATCCTGAGCGTCAGACTAAATATGAACCGCATCTGAATAATTTAAACTTTAATGGCATAAATTTCCCCGTAAAAGTATCACATATCGACAAATTCGAAAAACTTAACAATATAGGTATAAGTATATTCACTTGGCATAACAGTAACGTAATACCTTTGCGGATATATGAAGGTAACTGTAATAAAGTAATAAACCTAATGTTGTACAAACAGCACTACAGTTGGATAAAGGACCTTGATCGACTGCTTTCCACCCAAAGGAATAAAAAAAGCAAAAAGCACTTTTGCCAACGCTGCCTTATTCCAAAGTATTCTGAAGAAAAGCTCAAGCAGCACTATGAAATGTGCAAGCTCAACCAACCTACTAGGGTCACATTTCCAAAGGACAAAACGCTTCAATTTCGAAACACTCATAGAATGCTCCGGTCTCCGTATGTTGTATACGCTGATTTTGAATCGTTGCTACTACCTATTCACTCAGCACAACCATCACCATCCACTTCCTACACTGAAGCATATCAGCGACATCAAGTATGTGGCTACGCTTTCATAGATGTCTTCCAATGCTGTGACAACACAACGCGTGAGCTTGGAGTCCCTGTTGTTTATCGTGGTGAAAATGCAATTGAACACTTTATTCACAGACTTATCGAATTGGGTAAACAGTATCAAGATCGCGTAAACAATATAATCCCCCTTGACATGACAAAAGATGACTGGTACCAATTTAAACTCGCAACTGATTGCTTCATTTGTGGAAAAGCATTATTATACGACAGAGTCAAGGATCATTGTCATTTATGTGGAAAATTTCGAGGAGCTGCCCATTCTGAGTGCAATATTGGTTACAAACTCAACAGGGATGTGAGCGTCTTCTTCCACAACCTCCGGAAGTATGATGGTCATATGATTATGCAACAAATTGGTAAAATCACTGCTCAAAATAAACTCTCTCTCGACTGTGTACCCAAAGGGGCTGAGGATTATTTGTCATTTAAAATCAAACTCAAGCATGAACAGCCCCAAATTCCAACTATCAACGTTCCAGCTATTGATCCAAATAGCCACCTCGCTCATCTGTTTGCAAAGCATGACTTACTCCAGCCACACAACACTCCACATCTTATTCATAATGTTACCGAAGAAGAACTGTCTGATGACGATGATCTAGAAATGGATGAAGAAAGCGATGAGGACATTTGCGAGTTTGTTGATAATATGGCCGAAGTGGAGAACACTGAAATCAAGGATGACAAACCAAAAATTAAGAAATACACCTGGTCCATCCAATTCAAAGATAGCCTACAGTTTCTACCTTCTTCCCTCCAAACGTTGGTCGATAACCTGAAGCAAGGTGGAAACTTTCCAGTAATGGAAAAACAATTCGGAGATGCGACAACGTTAATGCTTGGCAAAGGTATTTATCCCTATGATTATATGAACAATTGGGATCGTTTCAACGAAAACTGTCTACCTCCTATACACGAATTTCATAGCAAAATTAACAATGAAAATATATCGGAGGAAGACTACCAGCGTGCTAGAGAAGTTTGGTACAAAATGAATGTTAAAAATATGGGAGAATACCATGACTTGTACGTGTTAACAGATGTTTTACTGTTATGTGATGTATTTGAAAACTTTAGAACTTTTGCTCTGGAAAATTACAAACTGGATCCGGTACACTATATAACACTACCCAGCTTTGGTTGGGATGCCTGTTTAAAACTGTCTGGTGTAAAGCTCCAGTTACTGAGTGATCCTGACATGTATATGTTTTTTGAACAAGGCATTCGAGGTGGTATTTCTATGATTTCACATCGATATGCCAAAGCAAACAATAAGTATATCGAAAATTTTAATTCATCAATAATATCAAGTTATATACTGTACCTGGATGCCAACAATCTTTATGGATGGACTATGGTGCAGAAGTTACCAGTAGATGGTTTTAAGTGGGTTGAGCAATCGAGGCTGGCTGCCCTAGATTGGTGTAAGGACCAGGATATAGGCTACGTATTAGAAGTAGACCTTGAGTACCCAGAGCATTTACATCATATTCATGCCGATTACCCCCTCGCCCCCGAATCCTTAGAAATTGGAGACTCAATGTTATCACCATATTGTAAGGATGTCAAGCATAAGTTTGGTATGAAGAATTCTTCGATTAAAAAATTAGTACCAAACCTAAGCAACAAAACAAAATATATAGTACATAGCAGAAACCTTAAACTGTATGTTGAGCTAGGTCTTAGAGTAACGAAAATTTACAGAGCAATACAGTTCAGGCAAAGCAAATGGATGGAACCTTATATAACCTTCAACACGAAAAAGAGACAAAATGCGAAAAGCACCTTTGAAAAAGATTTGTTTAAACTTCTCAATAACGCTGTTTTCGGTAAAACTATGGAAAATGTAAGAGCCTATAGGGACATCCAACTGGTAAATTGCCCTAAAAAATTTTCAAAATTAGTTGCTAACCCAAGATATGATGGAAGCACCATTTTCGACGAAAATCTTGTAGCTGTTTCTATGAAAAAGGCAAGCGTATGTCTGTGTAAACCGATATACGTCGGGTTTACTGTCCTTGATCTTTCGAAAATGCTTATGTATGATTTCCATTATAATTACATTAAAACTAGGTTCAACTGTCAATTGCTTTTTACCGACACGGATAGTTTATGCTATCATGTGTATTCAGAAGACGTGTATGAGGACATGAAAGAAGATATAAACCTCTTTGATACTAGTGAGTACCCTGAGCAGCACTTTTTGCATTTTACTGCTAACAAAAAAGTGCTTGGAAAAATGAAGGATGAAACAGCAGGGATCCCTATAGAGGAATTCTGTGGTTTGAAGCCTAAAATGTATACCTTCAGAGTGAAAGGTGGGAAGGTTCATAAGAAAGCAAAAGGTGTAAAAAATAACACGCCTAAGTCAGCTGTAACCATGGAAGATTATATAAACACTCTAAAGGAGACCACACATGCGGCATAAAATGCGCAAAATTGCCAATAAGCAACATGAGTTGTATACAGTTGAACAAAACAAAATAAGTTTAAGTGCATATGATGATTAGCGATATCTTTTGTTAGATGGTGTAACCTCCGTGCCATATGGCCATTGTGATATAATGGATTGTTGTGATTAAATGTTTTGTGTGTTATGCTATGTTTTATAAGTAAATGAGTTTACGTCATTAACACTGGTATATCTTATATTTCGCAACGAAACAGAGTACATAAGAACATATAAAATACTCTAACATAATTGCGGGATACAAATCACCCAAGAGAAAGTATGTGTCTTGTATCCTACAATTTTAAAAACATGAAAAGAGAAATTAATTTAGTATCTTATAGTCATGGAATCTAAAACAGTATCCTTCACTGAACCGTTAGAGGAGCTGTCGTACGAAAACGCTGGTAACTGTGGAAAAAAGTTTGATTTGAAAAAGGTCGTGGTTATAATCGGAACCCTTTTAACAACTATAGTTTTAGAAGCTGGGTTTTTAATTGATAAACATAAAAAAGACAATTGCGTTGAAGGTATATCGTTAAATGGTCCCTTATGTTTTGAAGATTGGACCAAGCCTCCCATTGAGTCATGGTATCCTGAACGAGGCTACAATATACACTGGGTTAATAGAGGTACGGAGAATTTGCAGTTTGAAATTATACTGCATCTACCTCGTACAGCAACTCTGTGGAGTGAAAAAGTACTCTATATATTTGATATTTCTGAACATTTATTCAAAACATTTATAGTACCATATAGTAACCTATTAGTTCTAATTCAAACTGGTAGTGACTACCGCGGATTTTATATAATAAACTGTAATATCGGCTATACATTTGTATCTAAATTAGCTACATTTGATTTAAGTAGCGTAATTAAGAACCGTCTTATTCGAGTAAATATTAAGAATGCTAACGTATTCCTTCCACGCTCTAACGAAACATCGACAGTACGAAAATAGTGTCACATCCTGGTTTATTCTAACAGAAGAATCAAGATTTTGGATAATTGAAGAATGTTTGAAGAAATACTCAACCATGAAATATATCGGAAATGATGAATTTGTACTAGAAAAGCAGTTTGATGACATTGTTGGTGTTGTAATGCCTAGCGGAATTTTAACCAAAACAGCTCGTATAGTATATGATGTGTGTAAACATAAAATTATTACATGTTATCCAATAAAACAAACATGAAAAGCTTTGTTTTTATTTATCTAGAAACCAGAATGAAACTGAGTGAAATTTATTATAATCATAAAAACCCAGCCTCGTACGGAAGTATCAATAGACTATGGCTAGCTGCCAAGAAACATGGGTACAAAAAAAAGCAAGTTGTTGAATGGCTACAGGCACAAGACACCTATACCTTACATAAACCTAAACGCAAGCAATTTAGACGAGTTTGAACTGTAGTTAAAGGTCTCAATGATCTTTGTGCAAATTGATTTAGCTGATATGTCAAATATTTCTAAATACAATGAGGGTTTCAAGTACTTGTTAGTTGTTATCGATGCATTATCAAAATTCCTACGACTATCTCCAATAAAGTCAAAGACATCTAATTCGGTTTGTGAAGTCATGGAAAACATGTTTCAACAGCAAACACCCACACATATTTTCTCTGATCGAGGAACGGAATTTGTGAATATAAAATTTCAAAATCTCTGCAAACGCTACAAAGTTATTTATTATACTGCTCAAAATGTTGAAACTAAGGCAGCCATGGCAGAAAGATGTATTCGAACCATAAAATCCAAACTATACAAATACCTAACAAAACATAATACGTATCGTTACATCGATGTAATACAAGATATTGTAGACAACTACAATCATACAAAAAACCGTTACGGCTTCCGCCCTGTTGATGTTACCACACAAAACCAATCTGATATACTGCAAATACTTCATCCATCAATACCACATCGCCAAATTAACTACAAATTTAAGCTGAATGACTCTGTACGGGTAGCTGGGAATCAGTATGTTTTTGAAAAGGGGTACCGTCCACAATGGTCCCAAGAAGTCTTTTACATTACTAATCGTATACCATCTGATCCTCCTCGGTACAAAATTTCAGATTACCATGGAGAAAATATTTTGGGTACCTGGTATGAACCTGAGTTGCAACAAGTTCGTGTAGGACACACCTTCAAAGTGGAAAAAATACTACGAAAAAGGACTGCTAAAGATGGTACTCGCCAGTATTTTGTAAAATGGCTGGGATATCCTAAAAAGTTCAACAGCTGGGTTAACGAAAAAGACATGGAAAGGGTAGAGACAACTTAATATGAAAAATGGAAGCAATTCCTCTAGAAGTTCCTTTCACCTGTATAGTATCTGGAGCCACAGGAGTTGGTAAAACACATCTAGTGGCTGAATTACTACGCAGGAACCTATTTGATAAATCATTTGATAAAATTATCTGGTGTTACGGTATGATGCAACCATTATACCACAAGTTAGGGAAAGAAATAACGACTTTAAAGTTTGAAGAAGGGTTTCCCGACAGTTTAGAACATTACGATGGGCATTCACTCTACATTTTGGATGACTTAATGGAATATTCAAACGATAAAACCCTTGCAACTATGTTTACTAAAATGAGGCATGCAAACATTAGTACCATTTTTATCGTACAAAACTTTTATCATTCTGGAAAGTACATGACTGAAATTTCGAGAAATGCTCAGTACTTATTCTTGTTTCCAAACCCTCGTTCAAAATCAATGATTGCGACTCTTGGAAGACAAATATGGCCTCTTAAACCTAACTTTTTGTCTACAGCATTTGAAATGGCAACTAATAGGAAGCCATACAGTTATTTGATGATTGATCTTAAGCCAAATACACCTGAAGAATTGCGTGTTAGAGAAAATATTTTTGGACAAACTGCAGTATACAAACCAACATGAAAAGGTTTATTGGAATGCCGTGTGTGAAGATGGAGCGACATTCTTCAACAATCTCATTGGCATATGCCCTAGTAAGAACTGACCGCCGATGCCTTAAAAGCTTTATGAAGGTTGCCCCTCGTTCATTAATTAGGTCATTAAGCGAAATTTGCTACAACATTTTATACGGTAATTTTCCTTTGACGCCTCAGCAGATAAAACAGTTACGCAGGCAGCGTACTGCAATTTACCGACTGGCATCTATGAAACTATCTGATAACATGAAAAGACAACACATTACCATAGACCTTCTCAAAGCATTGATTGCAATATGGCCAAGCGATACCTATTAGTGCCCCCAAGCTGGCTTGAAAAACAGACGCAAAATGACAATGAGTCCGTGAAAATTAATGTCGATACTGTTGAGGACAAGCCGAAAGAAGAGATTTCAGCTCTGTTTTCAAAACGTTTGCAATCAAAAGTGAAATTACTCTCCAACCATCTGAAACCCATAAAGCAAGATGCAAATAATCGTGTTGAGTATAATGACGGTTCCGTAGGTTCCACTCTGTATGATATAATAAGGTATTTAGTAACTGACAGCGGAAAATTTTCTGCCCCTCGTCCAATAGATATTGAGCAATTTCGAACAGAGTATATGCAGGGTGTACCAAATGGAGCGTTGGGAAAGGGTAAAGAAGTACATGAAAAGCAAAATATAGATTGGAAACGTTTATATTGATCGATATGTCGACTACATTCAAAATTTGTGAATCGAAAGATGGACGACCCTTGGCCTTGTTTGCCACTGGTTATTGTCCGCTGAGCAGTGTACATGTTGCTGATTTCAAAGTGAACGACATGACATATAGCAGCATTCAACAGTATTACGAGTCAGAAAAAGCTAACTACTTTAACTGTTATGAAGCTAGATATGAAATTTTGATGGAGCGTTCTCCAAAGAAAATAATAAACATTGGCGATAATCTGAAATTTTTTGAGCAACCGGAATGGGACAAGGTAAAGTATGACGTCATCCTCAAGGCAATGGAGGCTAAAGCTAATCAACATAATGCTACCTATGATTTGCTGATGTCTACAAATAATGCTGTGATTGCGGAGGCAAGCAAATTTGGCTATGGAATTGGATTATATATAGCAGATACAAACGTAAATGACACTAGTCTATGGACTAGAGACAATTGGTACGGTCGTCTGTGGATGTCAGTTCGCTATGGACTTCAAAATAATCAACTTAGTGGTAAAGACTGCAACGCATAACGAAATTAATTTGCTACAGCTAAGCAGGATTCTACACCGATTAACGTATAACCCTCAACGTTTTCGTGCTGGAACTTTGAAATCTTCACACGGAAGTGTAATGCTATGGCCAAATGGCAAACTAGTCTTTCTGGGATACAAGTCAATGGATGATGTGCGTTTGGATGCGAACAATATGAAGAAAATTTTGAAAAATTTTGGATATCGGACAGATGAATTTGAATTTGATATTTGTTCAGTAACTGGACTCTGCAACTTGAATGATGTTATAAATTTGACTTGTTTATATGAGAAGCTGAGAGGCTTTTACACTGTTATATATTTACCTGAATTATTTCCAAGCTTGAGCTTTAGATATAAAACTGGTACCTTATCAGTTTTTAGAACAGGAAAAATTGTAATAACAGGTGTAAAGTCCCTCGGTGATATGTATGATATTGTCGATGATGTATGTGAATTAATTTTGAAGTAAAGATAAAACAATAGCACTACATGAAAAGGCTATCATAGTGCAGATAAACAGTTAAAATGGAGATCATTGTTGTAAGAAAACTAAATGATTTGAAAGTGCAGCTTCCTATACCAATACAAGCCACTTTTGTTAACGTAATTGGATACAAGTTAGTTGGTTCAGTAGACAAAAATAAAATGCCTTATATGGTAAAGGCAAATTTTATTGAAGCTAAAATTTTAAATTCAGGTTTTTCGGAAACCTTATGTGTTTTGACAGGACAAAAGGTAGATACGTGCTGTAAACTAAAGAGTATATACATATACCTCTGAATTGTTTTTTTGAAGTTACAGACAATGCGGGAAACGGGCTTTCTTCCCTTGCGGATAAAGTTTTGTACTTACATTTAAATTTTATAAAAACATGAAAAGGAATTAAACATTGTCTATTAAGCATTGTTCAAAACAATGTCTATTAGTGTGAAGATCAATCCAGTGTTTCAAGGACAGAGATTAAAAACCAAGCGCAAGATTTTAAAATCCAAACGCAAGACTATGAAATTCAAGAAAAAAATCTAAAAGCCAAACGTCAAACGTTGAAACGAAAAAAGCTCAAAGTAGTCGGACGAAGGTTTAAAATACATGAAAAGAAACTCAAACACCCAAAATCCAAGAAAATTTTCTAACATGGACAACTGTGCAGTACAAAACCTTGACTGGAGTAGAAAACCTAAACAGCAGAATGAGATTGAAAGCTGTCAACTTGTAGAGTTTACAAGTGTCAGTGGACAGCAAATTGAGGATGCCGCAACACCATTGGAATTTAAGATTCCAAAATCTGACTACCTGGTTGATATGAATCAGCTATTTCTCAAATTCAAAGTGAAACTGATTGCTAAGCCAACCACCAGTCAACAAATCAACTCCAAAGAAGGTAGAAAAACGTCAAGCCCTTGGAAACCCAATTATGCATTGTAATCAATTTGGTTATGCAATATTTAGCCAAGTAGATGTCAAAATCAACAACGAAATAATAACTTCAAACCAAGCAAACTATCCTTGGATGACATACATCTTAAACCTTTTACATTACTCTAGCGAGGAACGAAATTGCCATCTTCGAACCGCTCTTTGGTTTCAAGATAGTGCCTATTCCATGGATAGTTTCGAAGACAATGATGGTGCTACAGCTAGACAAGCCTACTTTTTCAAGAGCGATGAGTGTACTCTGTATTTACCGGTTGTTACTTCGGTTATATTCAATGGTGGATATCTACCACCACAAACGGAAGTATCTTTGAAGTTTTCCCGGAGCGCTCTATCTCAAATTGTTCAAACAAGAGACAATGCGCAATGTAATATGATTATCAGTGAACCGATACTCAAAGCAAGTCTTGTGAAGCTCAAAAGTGCCACGCTAGATTACTGTGAAAAGTTATATCGATCGAAAGGAGCTCTCTACCCCTGTGTGACGGATGAACTGCGAACATTTGGATTAGGGAAGGACAACCAAAATTTCGATTATACAGTTTTCGAAGACGACTTGCCTCGACGGATATTCGTATAGATGGTTTCAAAAGACACTTATAATGGAAACGTTAGCAAGAATATCTTCAACCTAAAGCTTCCAGAAATGTCAAAGTTTCAAGTGCTTGTAAACAATCTAACATTACCAGGACAGACACCGCTCATCGTCAGCTCAAAAACTTGTCCTGAGGTTTATGCTAATTTGCTCCATGGTCTAAACTACCGGAACCGTGATCTTGGGTTTTCACCAATCGATATGTTTGGAGGATTTGGTGTATTTGCTGTGGATGTGTCTCCAGATCATTCAAGCAGCTGTGGAAACTACATTTCTAAAGTAAAGGATGGAAATCTAAGGTTAATAATAGACTTTGCTAAGACGCTAAACGAATCCATGGTCCTATTTGTGATGTGTGAATTTACGAAGACTTTGAAGATAACTAAAGATGACAATAAAATTGAGTGGTTGTAACTTTGTGTTGTATCTTATTGTATCCATTTGTGTATTTTTAAATAAAAAAACAAAAAAATAGCACATGAAAAGGATTGTATCCTGTATATATATTTATATATTCATTATGCATGCAGTACGTAAATTTTTCATGAAGCGTAAACGTGATGAGGATATTATTAGGGAATACAAACGACGGATTGCCGAATACAAGGAGCAGGAGGCTCAGGGAATGGACGTACCGGACACATTTCCACCCTCTGTGGAGTTGAGGGAATTTCTGCGAAAACGAGGGAAGCGATAGTTTATTTTGATTTTGGATGCTTTTTGCATCCAGCACAGATGTATGTAGCATGTCTACAGATGTGTGAACAATCTACTGTTACTTGTAATCAACAGTACAAAATAATTATGCTTGAAATTTAAATATGTTGGCTGCTTATTTTTGTGATTTGGGCTCCCAGTAAGGAGATAGAGCCCGTCAAAGGTTCATACTACAAACTCAAAATTTGTTCAAAGTGCCCCAATGTCTACATTTTTGGATTCCCCGTACCCGAAAACCTTTCTTCAAGTTTTACAAAATTTGGTTATTTTTGGGATTTGGGCTCCCAGTAAGGAGAGAGAGCCCGTCAAAGTCCTAGGGAGCAAAGCTATTACTTGTCCAAATAGCGTCAATGACTACATTTTTGGATACGATGTAACATTGCTACAAGTATGTAACTATAATGTGTTGAGATACTTATTTAGCGGCACTTAAATCAGAGTGAACAGTAATAGCGAGAAACCCCCTATAAGCAGTAACAGTACAAAATTAAATAAGGGAATGAAATCACAATCATCGAAAATTATGAACCAGATACGTGTAAAACTACTAGGTTAAGTGCTTAGAGCAAAAGATAACTCGAACAAACAGTGAAACTACTTCAAAATAATATGATTTAAGACAATAAGACAAAATAAGACAGACATAGCTATAAAAGCAGGGAAAAGGTTAAGGGCTGAAGCAGCATTAAAAATGCTCTCACGTTACAGCACTCCAAAGTAACCAACAAAAGCGTACAACTTGATCAAAGACACAGGCAGTAATCTTCCTAGTAGCGTAAATTGAGAATGAAAATTGAAGGGTTTATATAGTATAAGAATTTGCCTCGGGCGTTATTTAGTTAGTGGACCATAAAATCGGATGTTTGGAGGTGGGTTAAACGATAGTTTTAAAATCGGATGTTGAAAAATTAAATATTTTGCCAGTTGAGATCATTAATTGTAATTAGGAATTCCCAGTTTCACGTGAATCACTGCAAAATCGTATGCGAATAAACTTCACCTTCGTAGGAATTGTACCAACTGGTTATTAATCAGACCACGCGTTTTCAATTTCTAAAGGCCTAGTTCACGTGAATAATTACGTAAAGATTCTATTCATAAAACTTCATTTTCGTAAAATTATAAAAGTTTAAAGTATTTCCCACCTACTACCTGAATTCTTCAAGGTCAACTGTAGGTTGGTATAGGTATAAAACAGGTGACGCAGCTGTTAGAAACATTTCACTTTGAACAGTTACTGTTGTCTACATTCTAAACTAGCCATTCGGTTGTGTCGCTATTTGGGTTTCGAGCTTTGTTGTTATTGTAATTATGGATGCTTTCGCGCTTGCTCCAGTTTTTGACACGTTTGATGTTGAAGACATAGTAAATGTGGTAAGTAAGTTTTGCTTTAGTGTAAAGGTATTTTGATCCTTTTCCTGCATCTATTATCCTTGTTTATTGCTTGAAAAGTTTGCCTAATATTGTTTGCTAAGTAGTAAAGCCAAGGTACTACATAGATGAATTTAAATTAAGCAAATGTTGGGAATATCATAGGTCAAGCATAACCCATTCGGTATGTTTAATTTAAGTAAATTCTTCGTCTGTCTTTAACACGAGTAATTTTCACACATTAAATTGCAGAAGTACGAAGATAATCAGCTTCTTTTCGAAGTCTGTTGGAAACCTTCATGGGTACCAGAATACGATCTCTACAACTGTGAAAAATTGTTGGCAAAATACTACCTGCAGCCGAGCACTGTCAACTATGACTATCACCAACAGACCCAGCCACCGTGTTTATCGCAGGACTATGTATCCAGTGAAAAGGAACAATATAAGTTGAACAAGATCCTATACTTGGTAAGTCCAGTGTTCAATGGTAGGAAGAGCTACGTTTGATTGATATATAGCAGTATGTCTGATAACTGTTCTGACAGAAAGCAACAAAATTGTGAAAGTATGTTGTTTTAACAAAAGAAAAACGCAACACATAAAAAATACAAACCCCGTGCAAGAACAAAATAAACATTTATAAGTATAGCTCAGCGATGTGCGGTAGTTGCGACCTCACCAGTTTAGTCGTTTCGTATAGAATATTGCAAAATTTGGTGGCTATCAAAATTAATTGGTCGCCGCTGTGGATGGTATAAATACATAAAATGCGTCCATATGACTGCATAGCTATATCAGACATTCACATTGCTTCTAGCATAAAAATTTTTTCTATTACATAACTGAGAGATGAAGTGCATTGTATTCGCTGGGTTTATACCCATGATATGTCAAGCATTAGTGTTACTTCGGTGTTGTGTGGTTTCGAGATAGCTTCAGCCTGTGCACAATTTATTCATGTAGGATCTGACAATTTTGAAGAACCTACAGCTGTGCATACAACAGCGCTACAACTCACCTTACGCAATTTTCTGTATTGCTAGTTTTCTAAAAATGTTTTTTAATTATAGCTTAGGTGCGTCCTATTGTAGCCAGCTACGGTAGGATTAAATGTTACGTGACCCATTACGCTGGAGCGGAAAGAGGTTCAAATATGAAGGGAAACATCCAATTACTTGATTTATAGGCGTTAATCTGCTTAAAAATTTTAGATTGGCTAAGTCGAGACACATAAATACTGAGAAATTTTCTATGTCTACAAACACTATTTCCTAAGTACTTTCTCATAATACATTGTCTAGATCCTAGACATAAACATAAAGATGGTGTTAATTGTATGTTATGTACAAAAACGTTGTTAAAACATTTTTGATATACTTAAGTATAGTTTAAAAATAAACTTACAAGTAATATTGTCTTATTCAGTTATTATGAAGGCGTGGAGTAAGACTTAGGAACCAGTTTTTAAGGTTACTGTTTCTAGGACGAAAATGATGACGGTCAAAGCATGGCACAGGTACGATGGGAGAATACAATAGAGCCGCTGGAAAACATACAGGGCTGTGATCGATTTCTATTAAAATTCATAAAATTTGATTCGCTGCCAGTGATAAAGATCTGTGATATACCATTTGAGTGCTACGATGGCATGAATATGGAATGGGGGAGGAAGAAGAGAAAATATTTCAACAGGTGCAAAATGATCCACTATGGAAAATTATGGATAATTGATATTGTTTTATTGTTATCCTACCGGTCGCTGGGTCCTGTTGACCATAGGCTTGACCTATGGCTTGCGGCTGATGGTGACCGGTAGGGGTGTTTGTTTGTTAATAAATCATTATTTTATACAATCTCAGATAATGAATAATTACCCTTTGGGTTAATTATTCATTATCCTCGCTTCTGGAACCCAGCTTCGCTGGGACTGTTGGGTTTGAGAGCTGTGCTGGGACTGTTGGGTTTGACAGCTGCGATTGATTGATTAGCTAGATATGCTAATTAATCACCCTCCGGATGACGTCACGTGACCCGGGGTAATTAATCATTATTTCTCCTAAAAATTTGACAGGTCATTAATCATCTGGAGTAGAAACCTCTTTTTCCTACTACTCACATACACACAGACGGGATTTAAAATATTTCAGCCCTGCAACACAATCTCCAATTGTTTCTAGCCCACCGTGGATGGAACATGAAAAAACATTTCATTTTATGACGCCACATATTATCAAAGGTGTCTCGGGCGGTACTAGAAACAGGTCGACGCAGGTTAGTTCCGGTAAATTTAACTGGACAGGAGCACATTAAATCGGTTGGCGATAGAAAAAACTGGAGCCAGTGCAATGAGTGTGATCAATGGCAACATGAAAACTGCAGTGGAAGAACCACTAAAAGATACTTCTTTTGCATATATTGTTTATGAATATATATTGGTACTTGGTAAGGGGGTCTGGATTCATAGAACTAACTATTTCTAGCAGCCTGTACCTCCGACTGGTGTTTTTGATTTTTTAAGAGTTTCGATTTTTTCCGATTCTATCCGAGCCTGTTAGCACATTAACTATATAATTACTGAAATTCTAAACTTTTATAGACTCAAAACCTATTAACTAGAAATCTGTTTTTATGTGCCGCACATTATGGGTATGATGTCGCACATTAAGAATACAGTGTCTCACATTCGGGATGGTGTCCTAACCTGCGACGACAACAGGTTTTTTACAGCTGGTTTAAGATTTTAGGTTTTTCAGTGAACCTAAATCCACGAAATTTAGTTAAGTGAACCTAAATCCACGAACCCTTGCAGAAATTCTCTGCTCAATTTTGTTGTTTATGATTCTTTTCATTATTTTGTTATATTTGTTCGTTTCAAGAAGGAAACAATTTCCATTTTGGTTCAATTTTTGGTGTCGCACATTTGGCGACCATACTATATAGTGCGCTAAAGGCCCAAAGGGTAGGTGGATATAGTTCTTGTTGATCTGTATGGCTGAGGCAGGATTTGAAGCTTGTACTTTGGTAGACGCCGAATAAACTTCTTGTGTCAAAGCTGTTCGCTGATTTGTCTCAATATTTACGAGTTGTTAATAATCGTTGCGGTAATCGCCTGTGGATTTTCATCTCTTAAATTTTTATGCACTAAACTAAAATTTTTTTAAAGCAGAAATTGTTAACTAGCGATGGACGCTCACGTTATAGGCGTTGGGATGTCCAAGTTTTCAAAACCAGGAACCCGAAGTTATGTCGAGAACGCAAAAGATGCAAGTAAGTGTGTGCAGTTCTTTTTGGTTGGTAGTCTATTGTTTCATAGCTCGTAACCCGCCAGTGCCATCGCCTACTTTTTACAAATAAATTCTTTCTCATCGAACTTGATTGTTATGGCAAATCCATTGTTGTGACAAAATGTGAAATGCAGCATTACATATTTTTCACGGGTTTGACAAATTTTTAAATTATGTTTGCAGAATGAGCGTTTGTACTGTTAAAAAGTGGACCGGAGCGTGTTATATTTTTAATTTGAACTTTTTATTGTTTATTGAATTTAATTTCTATATAATACTTGGCTCATATCACCTTTAGAGGTAGGATGTTATATCGTTAGAAATAAAAACAGCTTAAAGCTGGGCGTTCGGGGTACGTTAATCCCCAGGTTTAGGGGACTAGTATATCGACAACTGCATAGCATGCTTTTAACTTCCGCTCTTAATAGTTACATTTGCCATTTACTTCATAAAAAGTAACTCGTTATGATTGATCGGTTGATTGATTAAGCACCTCCTCTAAAGGTATAGTTTCAAACGTTCGCAACAAACGTTTACAGATGAGTAAAATGTGCTGCATCCAATGGATAAGGGCCACTTGGCAGTAACGCATGACCCACGGTGATCCATAGTGATATGACACACAATATTTTATATACTCACCGATGACGCACGAATAGATAGTACCCCACATAAAATATCATTGCTTGCGGCTATATATACTCGTACAAAACTGATATGCCTATTTGAAGGCCACTAAATAGTTTTAGCTTTGTGTATATCATTATCGCATAGGGAAATTGTCAGGACCACTCTGTCGTGAAAAATGTTTGTCACTTGCAATTCCGATCACTCTAATAAAATGCATATATTGAACACTCGAAAAAATTATGATTTGATTTCTTGAAAGACTGAGGAGCAGGAAGCATATTTACCCAGAGTTTACGATATGTAATAACAACGGTTGACTCACAATGTTTATTTGAATATTTAGTCGATCGTATAGATAATATAAGGATTTAGGGATATGTTTTAAGTAATCAACTAAGATGATAAAACAGCGGGGATCAAGCTTCACCTCAGCTTTGTTTCGAAAATTTTGGTTTAACTCGAAAATTTCATGTTACTCAAATGACACATTTATGAAAACATTGCTTGTGGTCTCGCGCGTCGAGCCGACTTACCAATCCAGAAATTAGGTGTTCAACTTCCGTCGACACCTCTGTGTGCTTTTAGTAGCCTATGTTCCAGCAAATATATACTTGGGCGCATCACGTATAGACACATAATAAGATTAATGGAGCGCTAATTTTTGCAAATTTAATGAAATATTGAGCTTTGAAATAGGATTTTACAAAAATATAGTGTCCATTTTTGTATGAACCGGTGCTTTACTGGAAGGCAGAAAAAATACCAAGGTAAATTAAACAAGACAGTGCCATTAAATTTGGCTAGGGAGCGCTATCCGGTCTCACCCGTTTCGTATGATGAAGAACCGAGAATGCCATAAATCCCAGGCCGGCTAATAATTCTATTTAATTCAAGTTAGCAATAATTATACTGTTGTGTTAATTTATTCCCATCACCATCCCGAAAATATTCAGTCGGATAATAGTGATAATTTGTTTGCATTCGGGTCAGATCGCCGAGATGGTTTAGATCGCCGTTTCGTACTATGAAGAACCGAGAATGTCATAAATCCCAGGCCGGCTAATAATGCTATTTATGTCAAGTTAGCAATAATTAGACTGTTGTGTTAATTTATTCCCATCGCCATTACGAAAATAGTCAGTCGGATAATAGTGATAATTTGTTTGCATTCGGGTCAGATCGCCGAGATGGTTTACATCGCCGTTTCGTACCTATGAAGAACCGAGAATGCCATAAATCCCAGGCCGGCTAATAATTCTATTTATGTCAAGTTAGCAATAACTAGACTGTTGTGTTAATTTATTCCCACCACCATCCCGACAATAGTCAGTCGGATAATAGTGATAATTTGTTTGCATTCGGGTCAGATCGCCGGGATGGTTCAGAAAATATCATTTAATGCCGTATATATGACAAACATTTTTCGATATTTGGGTCATCAATGTCATACATTCGTACCTAAAATATTCGAAAAAATTGTTTCTCAATAAAAGTATAATTGCATAAATCAATTGAACTGCATTGGCAACTTGAGTATGAATCACAACAAAATAAGCCCCTTCATTGGTTTACGGATTATGCGTGTTGAAATAACTGCCTAACCCGTAAGCCTAAGTTGCTAACCAATGGACGGATTTAGCTGATTTACCGTTAGTCTTACTCGAGTTACTGGTAACCCAAATAATGTGGGAAATGGTTCTGAATATGACTCTAGTGGACACTCTGAACCTCTTCGTCGATGTGAGACGGATAGAATCCAAATTATCGCTGTATCTTCAAAAGTGAACAACGCTGGCTGGTATTACGTAGCCAACATTTCATACCATGTTATCTTTCGCAGAAGCTAATTATTCTGGGAACCATTAATAGTGGTAATATTTAGCTTATTACTTTAGAAATAATTTTCAGCCGTTCTGTAATCTTCATAATGGAACATAAGCTAAATCTACTTAATGATTTTACTGTATTATTGCTTGTCGCTCAAATAGCGTTTAAATGTGCAAAAATCGACTTTGCCCGTTTATGTCACGTATAAGCCGTCGTTGGATTGACGGATTTTCGTATTTTTTTCGATGAAAAATATAATATAGTGAGAAAACCTAAACCTACTGCGACAAGGGAATTGAGCTTTGTGTTTGCGATACTTTCGGTGTTTTTTGACCAAATTCTCATAAAACTGCCTCAAACTGGAGAGAGACTTCTGCGACATCGGTTAAAAATGGCGACTATTGGTCGTAATGCTTTCACTAAGAGTAACTAACAACTTTACGGTTACACAATTTTTTGCCAGAGAAACCGTTTTCGACGGAGATAAAGCAGTTAAGTTTCGGCACCAAAAAATTATATGGTTTTTGTGTTTTCAATTTAGCTGTGCATTGAAAGTTAGAATAGGTATATAAGTTTTCCGGCTCAGTATGATGCAAGCAGTTGCGATTGTACGGTATGTATCCAACATACGGAATTGCTAGCTGACTAGAGCTATAAAAATAGCACATGAAACTATAATTTCTATTACAAGATGTAATTCGTAAATTTTAAATTTTTCGTCTTTTTGCTCACTGGAGGTAGAAATATAATGTTCTTTCTATGGGTTTTGAAAAATGCTAAATATTGCCGTAATGTTGTTTTTTAGAAATAGTTTATAGTATCATTGTCTTTTTGGTACTTCGAAGGGAGTTGAAGCGGCTAAATTTGGGGTTTTGAAATTGTCACTGAGCGGAGACTAGTTAAACTCCGCTACTCTTCGCTTTGTTACCAGCTGGCAATTTATTTAGTCGCAGAAGAAACGACGTTGGAATGAAATTTAGGGCGAAATAAGTACTAAAATTTCCAAAATATTGCAATTAAAAATCCAGTATGAAAATTAGTTGCAATATCTAGCGTATTTGATCAGAAATATGCATAATTGTATCAAAATATGAATTAACGGCAAAATTCACAAACTAGCGCGTTGTATAATTCTTATTCGGATTAATATGACAACATGCACAATCTTTAAATTGAGGAAAATATATAATTTATTATAAAATTTAGAGTTTGTTTAAAATCTGTGATCAGCGGTAATCTCTTTTCATTCTTGCAAAAAAGCTACGAGTTCTTAATGAATAATAAAATACTATAACGTTAACAACTCATCCATTGTAAACACGCCATTGTTTTCGACTCAGCTTGTGCTGCTTTATTGTTTTACTAAATTATTAATATACACAAATTGAACACAAATTCTAAGGTCAAGCTGCATTGCTTAAGGCGTTAGTGCATTTTCATTAATTACAAAAAGCGTACGAGACGATCCATAAGCTGGAAATTTACTCCGTCTCACTTGACTCACAGCAATGCGACCCACTGTGATTCATCAAAAATGACAACCCATAACCCACCTTCCATTCCTGGCTGTATCGATGATCTATGAACTACGTAGGTCGAATTTAGTCAATACATGCAGCAGTTTTAATTTTATGTATGTATATGTCAAAGTATGATCCATCCGTATTCAATACTTATTAGCAATTGTAACCTATGTTGGGCACAGGCCGAAATTTTCGTTAGCCAGCTGGCGGGCTATCCGGTCGGGTGGTCTTCCGTCAGGTATCTCGTCGATTTTTCCTTATATGTATGTCATATTTCGAAGTCAAACCGTACGTAATATGGCTTTGACAGTGTATAATGTTTTGTTTGACATACCGCACGGACGGAATTCCTCTCACCCCGTTCCGGCTATAATACCGACCTGAATTCTCATCGGGAATAGGGGCCTGCTTAGCAGGAACATAGCCGAGACTAGGAAGGAATTAGGCCATCCGGCCGTCGGTTTTTCCAGCCTGTTACCAGTACTAGTCTTAAATCGCTTTATTGCACCTAGAAGAGGTTACCAATTACGCTGACTAAAAATTTGTTCGTTGTAAATATATAATCACAGTTTAACATAGGGGTCAATTTCATTATTTGTATTGGGATATATGTGATACAAACGCATTCGATTTTATCGTTAGAGCGGTTATCAAAAGTCGTAGCTGTGGATATCAGTTGTGATAGCACAACTACATGATGCTTCGAAAGTATAAGTTAACATAGCGGTCAATTTCATTAGTTGTATTGGGATGTATATGATACAAACGCATTCGATTTTATCGTTAGAGCGGTTATCAAAAGTCGTAGCTGTGGATATCAGTTGTGATAGCACAACTGCATGATGTTTCGAAAGTATAAGTTAACATAGGGGTCAATTTCATTATTTGTATTGGGATATATATGATACAAACGCATTCGATTTTATCGTTAGAGCGGTTATCAAAAGTCGTAGCTGTGGATATCAGTTGTGATAGCACAACTACATGATGCTTCGAAAGTATAAGTTAACATAGGGGTCACTTTCATTATTTGTATTGGGATGTATATGATACAAACGCATTCGATTTTATCGTTAGAGCGGTTATCAAAAGTCGTAGCTGTGGATATCAGTTGTGATAGCACAACTACAAGATGCTTCGAAAGTATAAGTTAACATAGGGGTCAATTTCATTATTTGTTTTGGGATATATGTGATACAAACGCATTCGATTTTATCGTTAGAGCGGTTATCAAAAGTCGTAGCTGTGGATATCAGTTGTGATAGCACAACTACATGATGCTTCGAAAGTATAAATTAACATAGGGTTCAATTTAATTATTTGTATTGGGATATATATGATACAAACGCATTCGATTTTATCGTTAGAGCGGTTACCAAAAGTCGTAGCTATGGACATCAGTTGTGATAGCACAACTACATGATGCTTCGAAAGTATAAGTTAACATAGGGGTCAATTTCATTATTTGTATTGGGATGTATATGATACAAACGCATTCGATTTTATCGTTAGAGCGGTTACCAAAAGTCGTAGCTGTGGATATCAGTTGTGATAGCACAACTACATGATGCTTCTAAAGTGTAAGTTAATGGTCATTCTTTGGTGTCTACTGGAGTCGGATTATCGAGTTCCTTTCCATCAATAGTTAATTATGTTCATGGATATTGGATTTCAGTTGTGGAAGCATTAGCCGACGCCGGATTGGATTATAGTAAAGTCGATGCAGTTGTAGCTGGATCTGTGTACACAGACTCGACCAGTGGCCAACGCGTTTTATACGAAATAGGGCTGACAGGTATATATTAGACCCCTATATATACCTATTTCCCAGCATTAACAATCTACTTCACTATGCCGACCAATGTTAGAGCCAGGGGTTTTGACGTCAGGCATGGGGGCTAAATTGGGTCACCCACACTTAACCTTGCATTTTCCAGAAGAATTCTGTAAGTTGCTACTTTTATGCCACTAACAAATTATTTTCAGTCTATCTTTAAACTGTATTTTATGTATAAATCAATAAGAATTTCTAAAAACAAAAATATAATTAAATTCAAAACACGACTGACAAAGGCATGGGTGTTCCCTTCTTGGCGCCGGAATGACACTTAGCCAAAGGCTTTGATCCCAGGTTTTCAGGAGTTTCGGAGCTCTGGATATATAATGCGAACGGGTCACCGAGAAGGGTATGTCGTAGTAGTGTCTTGTGCATTAAAATTTATAATCATAGGTCAAGATTTAATCAGCATAACCGTCTAAGTCTTGAAGAGGATCGGTCCTTCAGGTTTGACGAATTTGTTATATATACGTAATATATTATGTATATATTTATTTATACGCATCTATTTTTGTATGTTTAAGCTGATTCCAAAACTAAGGAGTCTATAAAATTAAATCTGGACTTAACGTTGGTGCACTGAAAAACGCTATATAAATAACGTATATATATTCGTCGTCCTTATGTTCTCTTGATCATCACAAAAAGGTTAAATCAAACTTTGAAAAAACAATTTATAGCACAGACTGAGTCAAAATCTGCCCGGGTGAGTCAAGCCGTGCCTCAGAGTTGTTTAGAGTGTAACATGCGATGTTGGTTATTTCTGCTTGTAAGGTGTTTTATTGTTCAGTATTTGCTACAGTATTATAATACAGTTAAGACAAGGCGACCAAGGCTCATAGGCTCAGGGGGTGTTATAGATAGATAAGTCAGTGAGGGGTTAATTTTCTGAATTTTTAGGAACTCATTTTTATCATCTTCCCTTAATGTTGACCAGTGTTTGCAAATTTTTGTACACCATGTTTACCAAAATTGTTTGTGTCTTCGGTACGGGGGCATGAGTCTTCGGGTTGTGGATAATATGGCTTGAGGCGTGGGGGTCTGACCCTTAAGGAGTTACTGTCTACCCAGTACTACGGACACCTATGAGGCTAGAGGTTTTCTTTGAACATGATTACCATAAATAGTTTCGTAATCCGCTGTTAGCTTTTCCGTTGTATTTTCTTCAAAGAGTATATGCGTTAGCGGTACTTACTATCTTTGTGGATGTTATAATTTGTCTTCCAAGTGATATTTCACATTAACAATTTTTATACCATGTAGGAAAATTGAATCCCAATTTCGCATTCCCATCAAGATTCAGAAGGAATCTGCTCTTCTGCATTGTAATGTTATGTTATCATCGTGATATAATCATTGTGCTGATTCTTAGGAATACCTGTGTTCAACGTAAACAACAACTGTTCCACTGGTTCAAGTGCTTTGATGCTTGCTCGCTCACTGGTGTTAAGCAATCAATTCAGCTGCGTGCTAGCCGTGGGTATGACAAAAATTTTGTTTAATTCATTTAATGCATGCGTTTGTTTCTAGTCTTGAAACTCCTAATATTTCGTAGGCTGTGAGCTTACTCGCACTCCGACGCAATGTGCTACTTTAATTTGATTATGGAGTTCAAAAATAATTTTTTCAAAACGTTTCACTGCGTATTATTAACCGTGGTTGCAGGAGCTTAGCCCCGAAAAATAAAAAGTATCGCTTTAGGTTACTTAAAAGTTCCCTAAGTTACTTAAAAGTCACGCAGCATGGGTTTAATTAATCATTAAGCCCAATCATATTATGTAGGGCAAACACAATGGTTAAGATCATGTCAAGTCCACCCTAGCGTATCACGTCAAGTGTTTTCGGCCCAGGATGATCGTATAACTTGCGGGTACTCTAAGCCCAACGCTATGCCTATGCGTAACGGAAGATCACAATAACTGAACATCAGATTTTCGTCATACGCTACTCATTTAAAGCGTTCCCCACTGCTATAGGAGAAGGGCAGGCTTGATATAATCCATGATTATTTACTAAGTTTTTTGTAAGTCTCCGCTGGGAGCTAAAATCATGCATCATTTTTTATCAGAACGTAGTGAAGATTGTGTGTTGCAGGGGCGAAATCTTTTAGATTCCGTCTGTGTGTGTGTGATCGGCCATAACTCGGGAACGACCCAACCGATTTTCATGATCTTGGGCTTATTCGAACCGGCATAGTCGATTTACCGTGTACATCCTCCAAGAGCGTTTTTGATTTGGGGTCTGGTTCCGGGGTCAAGGGTCAAAATGTGGGTTTTTTGCCCCATCTTACCCCATTTTAGTACCCTTCACTGAAGCCATGTTATTTTTATCATAACTTTCGATTTTTTTCTCTGGTTGGTTTTATTTCATAGTAAAATGATAAATACCGATGCCTCTTTTTTGTTTTTCGATTAAGGCTCCGGTTCTGGATTTATAACGTTTGAAGTACGGGGATAGATAGGCTACTATATAGTTTATGTTCTGAATAGGCTTTGGACCTCCCCAAATGAAAATTGTAAATACACCAATGTGCTATGCTTAGGATATGTGTGTTACACATCAATTTGTTTTCATGTGGACATGTGCGTTCAAGGTTTTCTGTGCTGGTATGTTCAATGGGTCATTGAACGCAGAGGTATCTCCGTGTATGAAATATACTATAATTTTTTGAATTTCTAAAAGGTTTGCTATACTTTAGGCTTAAGGCAATGCGTTTGAAGCAAAATTAAAAAATGCTTAGATATTTCGCTCAGTATCGGTTTAATTTCGTGGCACTGCGTAGACATGATTTTTCATTTATACGCCGAGCTGTGCAGAAACGGTGCTTGAAATGGAACACAAATAATTCAAGGTCTCATGGAGCTTAGTTTGTTGTACATAAATGCATAAAATTTGATGACGCCTCTTATTTAATGCTGAAACACCTCTTGAGTTAACTTGGCTATGGAATTTATCCGTTTAACCCTGGCTTTCTGAAACTGCCTGAGAGTCGCTGGTGAACCGAAATGGGTGGGGCGATAAATTCTGATTCCCCAGGTTGAACTGGGGGCATTTGCGTGCCGGCTTGAGTTTGTCAAAGATTGCGCGATAAACAAATTAATTCGAACGGCAAATTATTAATATAAATATGCAAGTCCTTTATACATATTTTTATACAATTAAAAACCGTAAGCGTATAATTATTATAACGAAGCATATGTTGTAGTTTAAATGTTCAAGAGTCTGACAATGAGTACTAGCTTTCAAGCCAGTATGAAGGTCAATATCCTGGCAAGAGACTGCTACCGTGACAAAAATAGAGTTCTCGTCAATAACGTCCACTGCTTTCTCATCGCTTGTTTTTCACTCGCTGTACGGTACCTAGCTCGAAAATCCAGTGTATTAATTTTCCTACCCTGTGTTACTTACTGTATTTCTGTAATAATTGTTGATTTAGCAGTTTGGTGATGCCTGAATGCGCCGTATAAAAATTGCAGAATACAATATTTGCAATTATTGTTGAATGTTTATAATTGAAGGATTTGAGCAAATGAACGAAGGACTCGATCCAAAATATCCGAATAAAGTTTTTCCGCCTGGAGTTCATTTCGATAACCTCAACAAACGCCCCGGTGTCAACCCTGAAAAGGAAAAGGTGAATATATGATATTATGATATCCAAGTAATCCTAAATATATTTTATGTGAAAATATTTTTCTTTACACGTCAAACCATTTCTCTAAAATTTTGGTGCCACCATTTAACCCTTTTAACATTTAACCCTTTTCTCGCACAGAGTCTTACATTTGTAACAGCGTACATTGAGAAGCGATGTGCTAACCAAGTTTATCGTGGGCCCTGTGTTTGCACATGCGTTGTTATTCTCTCGCTTTGTGAGGTTCCTCAAGGAACCGAGTAACAACTAATAAATATTGTAGTGGCGAGCATTATCGAGGCTCGCACTCAAACCATCCAAGTTGAATTTGCCGCTACTGCCAAAGTTTGTTCAACAATAGGGGAGTCGCAAAGGGGGTGGGGTACTTTCGTGAAAAAATTAACTGCCGTTCTTATAACCAAATGACTAGACAACCGCCCCCCCACGACAGTTTTTACCGGGATCCCGATGTTTGAAGAGCTTGAGACACCCCGGTTCAACATTATACAAAATACACATTAATTCATGCGGGGAAAGGGTTAATTGAAATGTGGACTCTCTCAATTCAGCCTTTCCCGCATAAGGTATTATGTTTGGCAGTGTACATTGCGAATCGATGCGCTAGCCGAGCTTTACACATTAATACATGCGAGCAAAGGATATATAAGAACGAGCCCCCTAGATCGCGAGAAACCAACACTATTGCAATTATTCTGAAACAAATTAGCAAAAAGATTTTTTATAGTCGTCGAGCTAGTAGTTGTATGGTGTCAATTGGATCAGGCAAGTGAAAGTTACCAGCAAAACGGGTCAAAATTTCAAAAATTCAACACAGAGTTACGGGTTCTAGAGTTATGTGGTTTGAGGTATGCTGCCCAATGGTTCATCGACTCAAAAATTCTGACGTCCTGGGCGACTGAAAAGTTTCGCTTGGGTGTTTACGGCATGGAAAACTTATTGCCGCTGTTGGTTTTGCTCTGTGACCCATAGTCCAATGGGTACGGGGGTATGGCGCCCCCAAAGTTTGGGATCACAGGTGAAAATACGGGGTTTTTACAACATTTTAGTACCCGTCACGGAAGCAAGTACGGACGTTATTCCTGTTACTAACTTATTTTTACTAGCCATATAATCATAGTAAAATTCCATATAACGCTCAAGTAAACAGCATATTTTATCGGTACATCTGTCCTGTAAATTATTCGTATTCTCGTGCATAGCAGTCGCCAAATAATGTGTAATATGTATGTATTAGAAAAAATCTACTTAAACTTTTAAGAAACAAATCGTAAGTCATAGTTTAAAATCACAGATGATAAAAATCGCATGCTAATGACGGGTAACGTCCAAGCGCCCTTTGAACGAGTAACTAGCAAGTCAGAGAATCGTTCAAGTTTTTCACAAACAGACATTTACGCAAGCACACTATTGAAAAATGTAAAATGAATGCTAGTTATGCGTTGTTACAATGCTTAAACAAACTTAAAATGGCACGCACTAGAGCTGATGTATATACGTAATAATCCCCTTCGCGGCTAAGACTAGCAACTTTGCGCCAGTCCTTAATAATATTTTGTCCAAAGTCGTATTTTCTCGGACCAATGTCACTTCTGTTAAAATCCACATGTTGTAGCTCCGCCTTTAATGGTGTGGTTGTGCCTCAGAGCTCTGGCAGGTAAATAACTGGGCGGTTGGGTAACTGTCTTATTCCGATGGATAAATGTTTGTATGCGCAAAATTTTTGTGCGCCAGTGCAGCAATGTCCTGCCCGCATTTGTCAGTCTGTGGAAAATGTTGATAAATCTTGAAGCTAGGTTGATATATCAGGACATATTCTATTGAATATTACGCCTTTTTTATGTAAGGAGCTGCGTTCGGTTATATATCAGTATTGGGTTAATATTTAGAATACGTATGTTTTCATACAGCTGTGATATATAAGCCTTTTTTGTGCTTAAGATTTTTAGTGTTTTAGCGAGTAATGACTGGATTGGCGGCATACTTTCTCATTAGTTATTATTTTAGGTAATAGGCACAGATCCATTCACATCAGATGTGATTCGGCTATTTGCTCATGCAACTCGCGAATACTTATCGCGCCATCCGCATGTAAGTATGGATGATTTTGCTCAAATAGCATACAAAAATCGAATCATGGGATCGAACAATCCACGCGCAGCTCTCTACGGATCCCCGTCACCCCGGCTACAAGACATTGTGTCTAAGCGGATGCTTGTACCACCGATTACGCTACATATGTCTGCGTTGACGTCAGATGGTGCAGCGGCTGCTATTGTCGCCAGCAACCGGTTCCTTCGCGAACAAAACAAAACGACACTCCAGGCAAGGGCAATAAGCATTGCCGCACAGCATATGCGAAGCGACTTCAGTTCTACGTTTGATTCGACATTTCAAAATATGTGCGGTAATTGGCTTGCCAAAGATGCAGCAGAAGCGTGTTATAGGTACGTTTTGAAGATTATTAACGTGGATGGATATATATTTTAGCTAATAAAATTGATAGATCATTAGTAGCAGTATTTTATCTATGTATGTACATTTATATTCATTATTAATTTTCATGACATGAATTGTTTGTCAGATATTCTTTATTTATATATTTATGTTTCAAGAAGCGAAAAAACCGAGCTTCCATCAGTTTTGTACTTGACCAAAGTTCGCTTGCGGGCTAAACCTGGAATGGTACTTAAATTAGCGCTTTTTCTTAAAAATTGACCAATTACGGGCTGGGGGCTAATCGAAAAGACCCCAGCCATATATTAATCCCTATGACCTCGAAACCAATGGAAATTTCCAGTTTAAGATTTGACCCGTGTGAGCGTGGCGGGATTTGGCCCGTCAACATCGCACCATTGCCGTGCACAAAATCAAAAGTAGTGATAAGCACAACTAGGGCACTATTATGTTTCCTGAAAAACAGTATTATTTGTTATCCTTCGTACAAAGCCGTTGAGTAAATACAAAAAATGGTGTATTTCTTTAATTTAGTTTACTAAGGTTTCGGTTTCTTTCTAGTTTCATTTTAAGACTCGAAGTCTAATTTTTTTACTGAAACCGAGCGAGCGGAGTTTCCATTGAGGGCGCTAGTCGGAAGGTTGTGAAAATTTCTTTTAGTCTGTTTCCGTCACATGTGCAAAAGACAAGTTTTTAAGGGTTCTTAGTCAAATTTAGCCATACGGATATGTACTAGTCTTTTGCAGCACATATCTGGTGACACATACTTCTCGTCGAAAAACTGAGACAGAATCAGCTCATCGAGATCTACAACTTTGCTGACCACTCGCCGAGCCCATGTGGTTCGTCGAGCGTTTGCCAAAAAAAACGATTTCTCAAATTTCGGCATGATGTTATTTGTTTTTACCTCACAGCGAGTGTCTAATGTTTATTAAGCACGCTGAAAACGATGATTTTGTTATTTAGAGTCGAACTGGATTACATTATACTTTTTCTTGTGTTTCGAAAATGCAGTAAGTTTTCACCTTCTAAAAACGTTTCATCTTTCCAAAATGTAGCGAGTTTCCATTTTGTGTGATTATTTATTGTTTACAGGGTATCAAGAATGGTCTATATATAGGATTTTTCGTTACGCCGAATACGGTGGTTTGGTTACCTAGAGTCCAGCATAATATTTCATACGTTGTTAGATGTTTTCGGTGGATTTAGGGTCAATTAACCCGATTACCAGATTATAGTCTATCTTCAGTAGTTTGGTTACGTATTGCATCCAGGCCATCAAGAATAGTCTAGGTAGGTTTCTAGGCATGCTGAATATGATCCTGTGGTTATATAGAGACTACGACGAATACAACGTGCGTTCTCTGTTGTTTTCGTTGGGATTAGGATCGACGTAGTTTTGGGATTTTTGACGGGTTCAAGGTTGCAGAGGTTTTTAGTGCTGAATATGATCCTGTGGTTATATAGAGACTACGACGAATACAACGTGCGTTCTCTGTTGTTTTCGTTGGGATTAGGGTCGACGTAGTTTTGGGATTTTTGACGGGTTCAAGGTTGCAGAGGTTTTTAGTGCGGTATATAGATTAAGCAAAAAGCCTGGTTACAAGGTGATTTCGCAAAATTACCACTTGAGGAAACCACGCTCGCTATGTTTCACCCTAGCTTGCGAGTTACTAGGGTTGTGCAGGACAAATATGTCACTGGGTCGCCTGGTTATTTCGGATCACATCTGTGGTCGGGTCACTAGGTCACGGTTTGTGACCCGGTACTGATTCAGAGGCAAAAACACTCTCCTCTGCGTTGAACGCAACATAACACAGCAGCGCTTTTGCTTTGTTCTTTATCTGCTCAGGTCCTCCACATAAACACATTGGCAGCTCAAGTGCGCTCAAACCAAGCTCTGTGATCACGATTGCTCTAATAATGCGATAAGACGCCAACTAGAAAGGCGGAAGGTTGGTTGAACGGTGTTGGGATGCTTTAATTGGCACGTTCATGCCGTGCAGTCCGAAAACAAAAGTTATACCCTCGAAAATCAGTATATGTTCCTTGTTAGTAGAGGTGACAAATTAGGCTGCAGGTCGGTTAGAACAATCGAGCGACCTGTATGATATGGAAGAGTGAACAAGAGAGTAGGATTTGTTTAAGAGTCGTAGTGTATCAGTAATGTATCCTAAAACTTGAAAAAAGTAAAATTTAAAAGATGTAAGGCATTGATTGGTAAAGTGTGAAATTGTGTATAGATTTGTGTATGTCTTTATTGGAAAGTGTATATAATTTATTTTATGTCGAAAAAAATAATTGTAGAATAAAAGTCAAAGATGTAGGTTAGATAGAAAGAAAAAGCCCCGCAAATAGGATATGCTTTTAAATAGAAAATTATCGGGAGACTGGGATTTTCAGTTGGAGTGGGAGAAATCTTCGAGGATTCCTCAGTTCCCGGGGGTTTTTAGTTGTGTGGGTAAGTATAGAGGTAAACTAAAAATGTTAATTAAATGATTGATGTGTATTAAAAGAGATTTAGACATTTTATCGAGGGGAAATTGAGATTTTAAAATAAAGGGAATTTTGTGTTATTTCTTGAATGAAAAAAAATTTGTAATTTTTAGTGTGAGGAAGTACTGAGCACTGGGGTCAGATGGGGGAGAAATTACTGGGGGATTGGCGTGGTCGCCCCCCGTCTTGAGAGAGGTGGTTGAGGGGGGGAGTGAGGGAGTGGTTTTGGGAGTGAAGGTAAAGATGAAAAAAAAGTGATTGTCGAAGTGGTTTGGTTTTCGCTATTAGTTTGTGTTTTGTGATGTGGGGGTTGGGCGGGAAGGGGTGAAGGCAAGTCTATTTAAAATTTAGTTGTATGGAAAAACAAAGGGCGTTATTTCTCCGAATGTATGGTGTACTGGGTTTTCTTTCTGGTGTCTGTTCAATCATCGATTTTTGGTAGGAACTTTATTATGAGTTCTCTTTTGTGGGGGGGAAAGAGAAGGATGTAGAGTTTTTGTTTGGTCTCATCGTTTGGAGAGAGGTATTGGTATGTTAATGGAATTCGTGATAGTATTGTCTGGCTGTCATAGGGGGTGTTTTATATATATAATGTGGAAATATGAAAGTTTTTCTCTTGAGTTGTGAGCGTTGAGTACGGAGGTACGATCAGTCAGTGGCTCCTTGGAGTGCAGCTGGGTTTGGGGGAGAGGGTAGTTTTTTTGTAGTGTAGCATGTTAATCACACGGGGAGAGGAAGTAATGTTTCAGCTCGTAGCAAATGCTTCGTAGCATAATCTTTTGAACGGGTCCCGAAAATAATTTTAATATAAATTCCCTCTTTTCCGACCTCCACACCCTTCAAAAACTTTTACAGCAACTGACCCACCAACAAAAACCCAACAGGGAAAATCCAAACCCACAAAACCAAAAAAACCCCCCCAAACAAATGTGATGGGTTTTGGTGCGGCAGCCGGCGACTTAGAATTGGACGTAGCCCAACGGCTGATATAAACCAAGGTTAAAAGAATACGACTAAGGCTTAGCCTTAGTACATCGATAAATACGTGTTACCGTCACCACAGATTTCAGGTCCATCACCACCTGCAATATAAAATTCTATTATATCTAATCTGGAAAATTATGAGACATTTCTGTCATAAAATATCACCGAAGCTTTACGTTGACTGAATGGTAGTTAACTCTACTTTACATGTGTTGTTTGCTCAGTTTGCAAGAAACCTTGAACATCACGACAGTAGTGATTTGCTCATTGAAATGATTTAGTGATTAGCTCGCAGTACTCTATCTAAACATTGATATGGATTATGGATTCGCTATGGTGCGAAAATTTCGTAAAAAGTATATGAAATGCACAGTAATGCGGGCATGAAGAGATTAAAAAGCTTGGCGAGCATAAGTTTTTGCAATAAAGTTTCTGCGGTGTAGTGGTTTTTGTAGTATATATACAGGTGTCCATCGGTGGTTTCTAAGTTACTGAGATTAGCAGCAGCGGCCAGCCTTTTCCGCAACAAAATTGGAAGAGAAACTAAAAATGTATTTACACCTTGATGAAAATTATAGCACAAAATATATTTAGCGTCAATCAAACGAAATAAACACTAAAAAGCAAGAAAATAATATCATTTCCCAACTTTAAATGATAAACTTTATGTTATTAGCTTAAACATTTTTCATTACTTTGTTAATTTTTGAAAACATTACAAACGCAATATTAATTAAATAGATTGATTGTTCAACATTGTTTTAAATTTAAAGCATCAACCGTAGTTGCGAAATTAATACATGAGCGATAACTTTCATTAATTGTACGTCTGTTCAATAATCCATAACGTATGTATTTGATATCTAGGCGTTGCTAAAATAGGTTTAACGGATAATATATAAATGTAGCTTAATTAGTTAAATGCACTTTCCAAAATGTTAAAAACGTCATATATCACACGTCTCGTTCCGCTATACAACTCAAACGTAACCCAACGTAGTTGATCATTAATACATTTAAGGTCAGTATGCGCCAGTGAACTACAATGCTGAATACGTGATTGAAATTATCCCTCTACACTACACATGAGTAATATGACTATTATACACAAAATATACCATGTACTGTAATAATTTGGACAATACCATTAGGTTCAACCGTGTTAAGGTAGGACCTTATTCGCATGAATACTTAGTTTCATTGGCGTGGCACTCAAAAATATACCAAATTTGAGAACTGTATAATCATACTAGAGTGCTAGGTCATAGTTGATTTGTTCAAAAAGCGATATTTATTACCAGCAACCATTAATTGTTCCTCCACTGCTGCGTGACCTTTGGGTAAACTAGACAACTACTACAACAATCTTTATTATTTTTTCGGTGGTGGAACAAATTAGAAATACGCATGGGCTAGGAGCTAAAGAGTGACCCAACTCGCCTTTCCAAAAGCGTAGTGGTTTTGTATCAGGTTTTACTGGCTCTAACAGCAAAATTCGAGTAGCTAGCTTTCCGTATATTATATCTGCCAGGTTGGCCCGGTTTATTGCTGTAAATTACTTCCTACCCACTCTAAATTATTAAGACTAGAATATCTGCAGCGTTTAGAACCTCTTTAAAAACTCGCACCACAGTTCTAATGACCCGCAATGTAATGCAGGGCACGTTTTGTAAAACGAGGGCGAGTGGTCTAGCGCACTGTCCCGTCCTATCAGTCCAAAAGATGGGTGTTCAATACCCGCCGGCATCTGAATTTTTACATTTGGCTTAGTTTTATGTTGCCAGCAAATAATTAATGCTCTTAAAATATAAAATCATTGTGAGCCTAACATCACACTGGGAAAAAGTGGTTGAAGTATTTGTTATGTCGTATATTCTATTAATGTGAATTGATGAGCGTGCATTTATATGCCAAATTCCAGACTATGTAGGTTCTTAAATATTAACGAGCAGAACTATAGAAGCATAAATCATAATATAAATATAACAAGCTTCGGGTTGAACATATGACCCTAAAATTTGGAAACCCAACAATCTTTGCGAATATCTAGTTCTATTGAGTCAAGCGAGAATCATTAAGTTACCATACCGACAATTTGTAAACGCATGTGAGCTGCTAAAGCTTAAAGCGCGGGCGTTCCAAATATATTGCAATTGGATAATTTTTTCTTAAAAATAAATATTTAAAACTTTGCTTCATCAGGCATTATTGCTATGAAATTGAAATATATATTTCACGGTTACCTACAGCGTTTAAGGTTGTGTTTACATGGAAAAAATTAGCATTAATCGGTGCAGCCACGCTTAAGTTATGGGCGAATACAGCAAAATTTACGTTCGTTAGACAAGAAGTATCTTTTACTGAATTATTTCGAAACGCAAAAGGAGTCTATATTTTGTCGTAGTGTAAAAAATATATATGAAAAATTAGCAAAATTCGTGCCAACCGACTCCCGCTATGAACAATATTAAAATTCTAACTACATAACTACGACTGATTGTAGCCCTGAGCATAGTTGAAAGCTATTCGTCAACAGGAGTTGCGCACAAAACATGTATAAGCTCATGTATGGAAGCTTCAACGAAAATAATTGCGCCACTTTCGCTAATTTGTTGCCGACATATAGCTGCTGTAATGAAATTATTTGATTTACTCGTCCTTGAATAATAGTAAATGTACGTCAGTTTTCCTAAGGACAAAATAGCAATAAAGTATAGCTAGAAATGTGGAGGACTTTGTTGAAGCAGCCCCGAGCCCAGTCTGCCCCTATCAGGAATTCTATGTTGCCCGGGTAGGTAATATTAGTATACTTTTGATTTAATCGTCCTATAGATAATAGTACTCTGCTGCTATATTTAATAATTTATTTCTTCATTTAGTATCGTGCAGTGGAGCTAAAATGATTTAATGAATTCCATTTTTCTTCCATTAACCAAAACTTGTGCTCATACAACCATTGTCACCATATAGGTTTATAAATTTTACCTCAAATATAGCAAAATTTGTAGCCCACCGTTTTTGCATTTTTTGCATGCTCCACCTGAAGTTTGTCTCCACGGATGCGTACAGGGTTGTAGAAATAGAGCACCCCAGTTGAAAAAGACCCACGGTAGTGTCACTGTGAAACATTGTCCTCGAAAATTACGCATTGAAACGGTTTACGTGTTTTTATAACTTCGCATCAATAGTACCACGACATTATGATGCCTCATTACTCTAGCGTACATAGCGTACCATAACTCTAGTTGCTCGGGGCCATTGGCACACTCACAGTATGCTAGTCTCATAAGCTTGCCGGCAGCGTCGAAATCCTGGCCAATACGTTGTAAAGATCGCTCGTGGATTTTTTCAATACCCAAGCACGTGAATAAAATCACATGAACGCAATGTCATCTGACGTCTGTGCAGAGATGATGCTGTGTTATGCATAATGATGTACAGGACCCTTTTCTGTTTCAGGGATGCAAAGATTACACCGTCGACTATTGATGTACTGGAGGTCCACGACTGCTTTGCGTCGAATGAACTATTTTTGTATGAAGCGCTAGGATTGGCTTCTGAAGGCCAAGGATGTGATTTGGTTCGCAATGGGCAGTGGTTTAAAAACAGTGCCGGCGGCCAGTATTTTAAGTAAGATCACTCATAGCCATTGAACTAGATGTAGTAAATGCTATTTCTGGGTCTAATTCACATCACTGGCACACATATACACCTACACACATGTATGTAATGTAAGTAGATTATATATGTACCAAAATAGAAGGGATTTCCAATTTTTGCCTTAAGTGCTCGAAAGAGTCTAGTTTATATCTGTGCAGCAATAATGTAGCCTTCTCCGTGCTTATGTAATTCAAATTGTTTCTATGAACGCCTTACATGTAATTAGATACATATGACTCAACTAGTTTAATTTGCATTGTAATAGTTGTAGTACAGCTATCGTGCGTTAAGTGATTTGTACGCACGGTTGCGACGACTTCAGACGAGTGCGTCAACACCAGTTTGAACGACTTAAACAACACAACCGTGCGTACAAATGACTTGACTCACGTACGGCTGTGCTACAACTGACTTGTAATATAGTTAATTTAGCTAAACGTGCGTTAAATCATGTTGATGCACGGCTTTAACTATATAAGCTATGTTACAAGTATTTAATATTATGTACTTGTTTGGTGCATAAAATACTCAAGTAAATAAATAAACACACTCGATAAGACCGACGGTTGAAGGCTAAGTGTTTAAAACAATCTAGTGCATGTTAAGAACAAAGAACAAATGTAAAGACCTATATGACACGGAAGTTTCCATAGAAGCTGGACCAATTTTTAGCACTGTCCCGCAGAATCCAGTTATCCAGTCCGTTTTTTATTATAATATTGCACCCGCCAGTTTTAAAATGAAAATAAAGTTGAACCTGGATTTTACACCTTCAATAACGGCAACTAGCTAAATTAATATTGATTTTGAGCTTAAAGCAGTCAAATTTTACAGAATAAACGCTATCGGAATCAGCATCTCTAGTATATACAAACTTTTCAACAAGCATATTTGAAGAACAGAGCACATGTATAGATAACTGTTATAATTGCTCTTTACTGTAAATATACGTGAACAAATTTACATTTCAGAATGAACAATAAATGGGTCGTGAATCCGTCAGGTGGAATCGAATCCAAAGGACATCCGATCGGTGCTACAGGTATCATTAGTTTATTAACTTGAGTAACATTTCTAAGAACAAACTCACAATACAGAATGAATATTAAATGGGCTGTCAGTGTGTCAGGTGGAATCGAATCAAAGGAAATCCTATCAGTGCTATGGGTATTATTAGTCTTTACCTCGAATAATATCTCTTTGAATACATTCAGTATGCAAACTGATCAAATGTGCTGCGAATACGTCAGGTAAAATCAATTCAAATGACATCTCATCGGTGCTACAGGTATTATTAGTCTATTATTTTCATATTCCAATGATTTAACCGCCATTACTTTCACCTCGGTCATCGGGCATGCTATTCAAGTACTGGGCTCCACAGTAACCTGAGAGCCCATGAAAGAGAACAAAGGTCATCGTCAAACTGATGGACAGCCGTAACCATAAGGAGACAACTATGATTAGATTCACGATTCTGTGTTAACAACAACTGGATTATGAATCTGCCAGGTAATATGTCGATAAGATATAATATGCTACAGGAATTAGAATTCTAAAATAGAATACCGCAGTTCTAACGTACCTGTAATGTTTCAGTATTGGTATTAAAAACCACAGTCAGAGATTTTTATTAATCGTAGTGCATCGTGAAAAAAATGTGTGTAATTAAAACAAAAACTTTTTCGTGATTTCCGTATTATCAGCAAGCAATATTCATCAGACTTTCACACCTATTGACGTACGGCAGTATCTTCCAGGTGTCATTATTTGTTTGTCAGTGTTTTCTTCTTAAACCACATAACATAGAAATATGTTGCTGATATTTCCAACAGCGGCACGTAAAAAAATCATTAATATAAACGTTTGGTTTGGAATATGGGTACAGAATTACAAAGCGGCAGGTAATGCCATCTGCTTAGCGTTGATGCATATTATAATGTTATTAAAGATCGATATCTGAGATCTTGTTCACCGAAAGCGGAATCAGTGCAGCATTGATCACATTTTTTTTATATTACTAATGGAATTTCATTTCACTACCTTTCACTTTCTTCAGATAATTGAATTTTCATATAAATTCTAATTATGGTGTTTTTGTGATCACACTGAACATGAGATGAGAGATGCGTCTACTTTTTTGTTGATTTTTGTGTATATTTACATTAATAATTTCACTATCTGCAGAAATTTACATACGTTTGCATTCATAAATTATTTAGACTTGTTTAGGCTTGCTATTCTTGCTATTTTCTTCGTTGCAAACAGGCACGCATTTAGTTTTGTTTTGATACGAATCAATATGCGATTGTTGGTTCGTACAAAGCAAAGAGGCAAACCGCATCCGTGATTTCATTACGAAAATATTCGATAATTAACGTATCAGCATCAAAATAGTAACATATGGGTTACCTTTGAACCGTCTACATCAGTAATGGTCCATCTTCACGCTGAAACTATTAAAAACTTAGATTAAGTTTTTCGAGTGCATCAGTTTTGGTCATGGAGAAACGTTTAAAATTTCCAGTAAAACAGACGTGCATTTGAGGTAACAGAATTCTTCGTGATATTCATCCTCCTTAATAAAATTTTTGTGTTATATATCATTAGGAAACTTCTGGAAACTTTATTTGCTCAATTTAAAATGGTAAAATTAGTAAGTATTGGACTTTATAAAAATTACACAGGGTTAATTAATAAATATGAGCAAAATGATTAAACAGTTGTGGAAAGCTGATGCGTTTCCTTCGGCTTTTGTGATACACTTATTTCGACTATATTTTCATGCAATTAATTTTTCATTCTGTACTGATTCCAGAAATCACAGTTTTGTTTTGTCCTCAAGCATTGATTAACACGAGCTGAAAAAGTTATTGTTGCACTAAGCATAAATGTCATTCAAAAGTGATAGCTTTCGGCAGCCACATAACTCATTTCTGAATATGCACCAACCACTTGTTGAAAATAATTGCATTTTGTTAAACTTGAAACATCAGTCACAACAGGACATATCTATCGAACCAAAATTGACATTCATGGAGTATATTTTTTAAAATTCCTATGACAGGACATAGGGTTCCATTAAGTTTATACTTAAGCCATTAGTGAATTTCGCATGATTTTCATGTTCGTTATGTGGAAACAATCGAAAATATACTGGCAACATCAAAAATGTCATAAACTTCGAATTCCTCAATTATCGAAACTGATGCAGCCTCTCCACCAGCCATGATAGAGTTATCCAGGTTAAGCCAAAGCAAGCAAGAATGTTCGGTTTGGAAATTATAAATATAGTGAAAATGGAACTTTTACAAAACAAGAATCTAACAAATTGTTGGAGTTTATAAATACTTAATTATTAATATGTCCCAGCCACCCCTCCCCCACTGTGGACAGGCCAGATGTCTTACTACTACAATTTGTGTAATTTAAGTTATTGGTGTTAAAATATAACGAAATTGACAAACGTTGAATTTTATATTCAACTTTAACAAATTTGACAAAATTTGACATAATTAATAAATATGAGCAAAATGATTAAACAAATTTTAGAAAGCTGATGCATTTCCTTCGGCTTTTGCGATACACTTATTTCGACTTTATTTTCATGCAGTTAATTTTTGGAGTTTATAAATACTTAATTATTAATATGTCTTACTACTACTATTTGTGTAATTTAAGTTATTGGTATTAAAATATAACGAAATTGACAAACGTTGAATTTTATATTGAACTTTAACAAATTTGACAAAATATTGCTTATATAAATAACGTCATTTAATCCTGCGTTTAGGTATTAAGAAAAATTACATATTTATATTTAATAGCATGCATCAGTTATAATTTTAGCTGACAGAAATCATTTATCATTTTTACGCTTTTGACGCCTGAGTTTCATATTTTTACGCTTTGGTTTGGATCTCAGTCGTTAAAAAACGTGTTGATACTCTCACTAATAAATATTTTCAACTTTCCTACATTTAAATCCTCCATTCATGTTTTTGGAAGCGTTAAATGTAAGTAATGTACGTAACAAAACTGTATCACCAAACCATCTAATCGGCCTTCACCTTTTATCTACAGTCTCAAATGTCAAATCATAAGTAAATTTATTTGGTTTTGAACACATATCCACCTTTTGTCATATTGACACAGATATTTCCGAAAAGATTAAATATAAAATATTAAGGTCGATACGACTGCCATTTATCATGTAAGTTATTTTATTTTTAACGACTGGTCCAAATAGCATGTGACACATTCCGTAGTCGTGCTTAGCTTGTATTGGTGCAGCGAAACTGTGGTTCAAAATGGTTTACCTTTCGTCCAACAATAACCTCCGTTTTGGTCATCAGTCCTTTTTGGCAGGTCATAATTATTTTTCCTAAAAACGTGACAGGTCGATACATGCTCATGTGGGGTTACCGCCCCACAGAGGCTCCGACATCTCGTTCTCCCACCGAGGTCTAGGTTATCCCCTTTACTAGGTGCTCCAACCCCTCCTGACGACGGCGCAGGCCGAACACATAGGCGGTGCCAAAGGCTCACAGCTGCTAAGTGATTAATTTTTCAATAAAGATTTTTAAGTCGGATTTTTAACCAAATTCTGTACTATATAAATAAAGAATTCAACTCAATTTTAGCAGTACTGCAAAAATTGTGCTTTTCCATTTTCATCTTATTAATTAGCTTGTCACAAAATACTGTAGACGTTACCGATATAACATAGAATGTGCAAGGTAATTTATATGTATGGAATTTTTTTAAAATCAGTCAAACTGTAATAGCCACAACGATTTCTTACAAACGTCCATGAAACGCTGCTTACACGAAACTCTGATCGGAAACTGCACTTTTTTGAAAGATTTCGCGGTTTGCTCCATAATTATTGTGTAGACAATAATATAATATTTAGGTTTTGTTAGCGAGCCACCATCGATTGTAGCATATTATTTTGGATACAATTTCTAGTATGTAAAGCAATACGTAAACGACTGAAAATCAGCGAAATAATAGCCCTTACGTAATAATCACGATGTATACTGAACGCAGAGAACAATTTGAATTAGCGAAACTGTATTATATTATGTTGTTAACTATACATAGGTGTTCAATGCGGTAGGAGGGAGTAGCCCCACGCGGTAATGGTAGCACCTCCTATGGCCACGCAAGGCCCATTCCTCCTGTGTTACAAAGGCACATGGAAGATTTTAGCAATTTTGAGCAAAATTACGAAAATTCTATGGCAGAATTGGGGAAATTATGAGAAGATCTTGGCGAGCATGGAAAAAGTTTCAGGTTACCCGACTCCCGTCGTGCATGTAACCCTTTCCGCCGGGAACATGTATATAACCCCATAAATCAGCTGTCCTAGGCACCTAAGTACGGGTATAATGTATGCAATTAAGAAACTAAGTCGCCTGCGATCTAGCAATGAATACAAATGGTTTATATATTGTTCGACCACATTACAATCGTTTACTATTATATTTGTCGTTTGTTTCTCATTTGTTTTTTACAGGACTTGCTCAGTGCTACGAGTTGGTGACACAACTTCGTGGAGAAGCAGGTAGTCGCCAGGTTTGTAATTTGAATACAATTTTTATAAAGTTTGATGATTTGTCTTAATATTTTAAGTTAGGATTTGTAAACATTTGTGGAACTAGTGCACTAGGTAAGTCAGGTCGAGGCCATTTTTTGTTGTCAGTAAATCACAGTGGTAAATACTTATTTCTGCTGCTACCGATAAATCTTGTTCGAGACATACGGCAACCTGTGATATATTATTATCATGCCTTGTGCATATAGAGGAAATCGTCGGAGAAGAATCTGGAATGTCACAGCCGGGAAGAATTAGGCTTAAAATGTTTTGTGATAGCTGGTCCATGCAGCGTTTACGTACGTGCCGGACGTTATAACGTTAGAAAAAATGCAAATTAGAGTTTTCGGTATCGCGCGATGGTAGCCCCTGCTTAGGCTTAGTATATCGAGAACGACATAGCATGTTTTCAATAGTGTTGATGTCACAGAATGTCTTACTCTTTATCGTAGTAATGTTAATATTTGCCAGTTGTTTTTTAAGTATTACTGAAGTTATTAGGCAGCCACTTTAATGTGATGTTAATCATTTTGAAGGTTGATGGCGCCAAAACAGCACTTCAACACAACTATGGAATTGGCAGCGCCGCAGTTGTGACACTTTATTCAAAATATCAACCTTCGCACGTTTCGGCCAAGCTTTGAAGTTAAATGTAGAAACTGCCGATTTAATTATTAACTAAATACTCTAGGATGTGCCTACCATGACATTTTCTAATAAAGTGATAAAATTAATTTTTGTATACCGATATATTTGTGTATCGTGCAGTGTTTGACAAACTCAAGCCGGCGCCAGGGATCGGCCGTAAAGCAAACGGATAACATGTTGTAACGGACATTACGGCAAACACAGTTAACACAGCCGTCACAATGTGAGCTGTCCTCACTGGTGGACGCTGGCCATTCAAGAGTTAAGCAAGTGGCCCTATATTGATTAAACCACTTTTATGCATAAATTTATTTTGTAAAAACTTACCGCACCAACGAATTGTGCCTACATTCTTGGACTACCAGCTTTATACACTACCCGCTAGACCATTTTAAATAACCTCGCAAAACATCTAGTAACAGCACATGCATACGAACGCAGTACAACATAGTCGATTATCCATCGCTTCGCAATGTACTATGTTAAAATCGCGTAATGTTATGCAGAAAATGATTAAGCATAGAGAGATAACCCATGTGGGTCGGTGCCCTGAAGCAACATTTACTCCACTGCGTCTCCGTTCCCCGCACGCCTTAGGCGCCCGGAAAATTTTACTAATTAGTAAATAAATTACAGAAATTTTTAGGGAAACTGTAAAGAAAAATGGGGGAACCTGGCGTAAGTGTTTGGCTACCCACCTTCGCCGGAACCATAGACCGTTTTACACGATGGACCTTAAACTCCTATGGATTCTGTATATGGATATAAAATTGTTATAAGAGTAAGTATCCATACAAATGTCTTTATGTGGATCATAAAATATAGGTAAGAGTGAGTGATACTTCGCTAAACAGCATTACACTCTTAAGCTGAACCATATCCTCCTAAAATTATGTCACGATGCATCTGTCCATCGCCCTATATTCCATAGAGAGGACAGTTCATCTTTCCCCTGAATCTCAAGGGCACAAATCTACTCCTCGGTTTCATAGCAGCGAGGACAATTTGTCTCCCTCTCAATTTCGTGGGGTGGACGAACTCAAGGGCGGACAAATTTCTCCCGCATGAAGTTGAGAGGGATAAATTGTCCCCGTCACTAAGTCGAGGAGGACATGTCCCCCACGAAATACAGGGGGACAGCGCGAAACCCCCCTTTTATTCCTACACTCTTTCGTCGGCTCGCCCGACCTCGTCATGATAGCGCTCGCACTCTAAACTTTTCAGCTCTTCTCTCCCTCTTCTACTCTCTCTTACTTCTTTCCTCCCTCTTTTTTTGATCGTCATTAGAGTTACATGATTTGTAATAAAAGTGATCTAGTCGACTGTACTTAAACTGGTTTATGAATAAAATTTAAGGACATTAATGCTGAAGTAATTTCCAATTATTACAAATTTTCGATAATACAGGGGGACAGCGCGAAACGCACATTGTTTCAGATCTACAGCTATATAGAAAAGAAGAAATGCTATTTATTAGGTATACAATTTTGTAGCAAAGATACTGCCTCCTAGTTGTGCCTTTTACTACTTTTGGCTGTATGTACAATGTGAAAAGATATATACTCAAACGAATTTCCTTCAGTAGTATATGAATTAATATATATCTGTTAATACGTATGATTTTTATTATGTACATAACTAGGGCTCAGATTGTAATGCAGTTTTTTGCACTTTTTAAATAGTTTAATATATAAAGCCCAATTTTAAGGTAGTTCGGAATTCTCCGACCGAAGTCCTTGTTGTGCACATTTATATTTTGCATGTTTGTCCGTATATACTCATAAAATGACACACTTTTAGTCATAGAGCTGTGTTTGCTTCTTTCTAATTTATGAATACGATATTATAACTGGCGAGATTCAAATTTGAGTGAAAAGGATGTACCTGTGGGCTTACATCCTTTTCACTCAAATTAGTTACGAGGACAATCAATTAATTAATTAATCACAAGGACAATTAGTATATCGAGAATGGCATGGCCTGCATTTTATTTCCGCCCTCAGGCTTACTTGGGCCAGGACAAATATTGGAACGTTGCTTGCTACCGCTAGCAGCTGGTGCAGAGAATTGTGTCGGTATTTCTATGCCGATCATTTTCATTGCCACTGGTACATACCTGGAGAGCTCGTAGATTTTCCTTTCTGCGATGATTAGCACCGTTGAGCGCCATCGGCAGCCTCAGGCCGGCCGGCCTAGTTTTCAGTGTACTGAAAAGAATATCATGGTGTGGTGTGACGATCGTATTGGGTACAACAGTTTGATTTTGTTATGTATAAATAAATATATTTAAAGTTTAGTATGATAAAACGTTACATTGTAATACAAATAAAACTTTTTTACTGTAAATCAATATTAGATCCTTGCGTACTCAAACATGTATTAAGAACTAAGTACCGCTGCACTGTCTCATTGTGAATATACTGCCGTGCCATGGCAAAAAGACGTAAACGCCATCCTAGGCGAAATAGAGTTAGACGCATGTTAATATACAAATGAAAAGTTGCGCATCTGATAGGCTATGGCAGAAAGGCGTATCTGCATTTATTTTGTGCTCACAGGCGAAAACGCTTTTGGTAAAAAGACGTATCAGCCATAAAGACTGAATGGTGCAATGGCAAAAAGACGTATACGCCCACATACGTCTTCCTGCCATTGTATAGAGAAATTACTATTGCAGAAAGACGTATTAGCCTATATACGTCTTTTTTCCATTGCATTATGGCATCTTTGTTGCAGATACGTCTTTTATGCTGCACCTTTAAATTTGTTCATGTATTTCAGACAATAAATTAGCGGCATTTTAGTAATAAATATGTCTTGTACAAGTAGAAAATTAGTCAACCAGGATAAAAATTGGTTTTATCAATTTGGACCTCGCGGTAAAATTGAAGTGTGTGTGGAATGGGACGATACTTCTGAAGGCGAACGACATTACGTGGCGTTGGACACTATTATTCCGGTAAATGCTGGCGAAGAATTTTGCGGTGGGGTTTTGGGAAATGAAGATTGCGAAACGTGTGAGATTCATCGAATGCACGTGAACCACTTACCAGGTAACCACGATGAAGTCTCGTGTAACCTATGCAACAACCAGGTAACACATGTAAAACGCGCAGCAGAAGCTCGGGAAGCCTACCGCAAAGACGCTGATCTCAAAACTGATGATGAAAATCCGATAGTGTCCGCCGATCTGCAGAAAATTATCATGCTTCCTCGTATCCCAGGGATTAAGGCTTGTCTTTTTACTCCTCGTTTAATTGCGTTTAACGAGACTTTCGCCGAACTGGGCAAACAAGGGAAGTCGGGAAGCACAAAGTCAGTATGCTGTCGTATGGCATGAAGCAACCGCAGGACGTTCGGCCAACGATATATGTAACCGTTTTTTAAGTTTTTCTTGCGCCACGGCAACGCCAAGTCCATCACAATCTGGTTAGACAACTGTTCTGCTCGAAAATAAAATTGGACATTGTTTTCCATGATCGTGGTTGCCATGAACTCGGGATATTTAGAGGCAAATCACATAACTTTGCGGTATTTAGAAAAAGGACATACATTTATGTCCGCAGACTCGATTCACGCCGCGGTTGAGAAGTCAATGAAGAAAATTGGTCGTGTCGAAGATTTTGCAGGGTTTATTCGTGCAATTGATTGTGCAATGGGCAATAATCTCAAGGCGCAAGAGCTTAATCTGGGTGACTTTCGAGATTGGAAGAATGCTGTCTGAAAAACTTCTTCGGCGCACTCCCGAGCGACCGCCGCTGCGCGAAATTCAGTTTAAGAAAGATTCAAAGATAATGTTTTATAAGAAAACGTTTGACGACGAAGTTTATGGGGAAATGAACGTCATTGTTCCTCAATTCAATGCCAATAAATTGCCTAATCGTCGGGCGAACCCGAAAGGTATTACCGCCGATCGACAACGGAAAATTGTTGATGTACTGGGCCCATTCATGCGTCCGACAGCTCGCTTGTTTTGGAATGAGATTGCCGTTGTCAATACTGTCGAAAATAGGGATTCAGATGAAGAAGCTGATGGATATGAAGATTGACTGGGCTTTTACGTCTTTTTACCATAGCATGGTATACAATGTTAGCATGTGTTGGTGCAATGGCAGAAAAACGTATACGCACAAAATGTGTTAAATGTATGTGTTTTTATTCGAAATTTTAACTAATTGGTTGTTTAAAAAATTGTGGTGGAAGTTTTTGCAGCGATAATGTTCAAACAATAAACATATATTTTGAATTCAAGTTGTTATAAAGCGTTAGACAAATGTGTCCGTTTCTCGAAAACGTATTTTTGGCGTTTACGTCTTTTTACCATTGTACGGCAGTATATCGGAATACTTTACAAGGCGACCGCTGAAAAGATTTCGGATTGGGCTTACCACACTTAGGGAACAAAAATTGCAAATTATATAGCAATATAGCGTAGAGCAATATCTAGCTTACGGTTATTCTGTAAAGATTAGAGACCAAGTAACTATATGGTTGATATAGTAACTAAAATGTAAGCTTTTTTGAAGTTGGTTGGCATAGATTAAGTATATATTTGTTATACTGTATAGAAACAACAGCGTTAAGAACATTGCTGTTTTACGCGTGACGTTGTAGTGGATGAATGCATATTAATAAACGAAACATTAAGTCCCAAAATGAACAATAAAAACCTCGTGCATAATTAACGCCGAAAAATTGATTTTTTAAGAAAATACCCCAGAAAGATTTTGCAAACGTAATCTCGAAGAGGTCAACCAGCAGCACTGTTGGATGCTGCCGGCCGGTAAACCGGTCGCGAGCAAAAAAATCCAGCCGGTGCCTAACACTATGAATTAGTGGTGCTAACAATGCATTTCTAAGGTCCTTCAAGAAAAATCAATGACGATTGTGCTTGTCGCAACACTGCGGATGCTGAGTTGTCTACAATATATGCGCAGCCACATCCGCAATATCCAAGCAATCGAACGGTAATATTAATGGTCAACGTCTGATTTTACGCTTAACAGCGGGTTTTCTCATAAGGTGATACACGTTATCCACTCCGTGTATGCCATAAGGTAATTATTGATTTCGAGCTAGCTGAGCTGTACAATTTCACACATTAATACAGACGATAGAAGTGATTAGCTATTTTGTGCGGGTCCTTTTCTTTATCTCCCAGACCGAATTTGGTTAATTTTGAAGATATAATTGTAGTTTAGGTACTAATCGACCAAGCTCGATGAGTGGTTTCAGGAAATGTCCATTTCGGCCACTTTGAAGGCAAATTTTTTTAGATTTTGAAGCGCACACATACTCAAAATTTTCCAAAAAATTTTTGCGATAAATATATATGTATGTAATTCTTTTGAACCATGCTCGTACCACGTGATGAACTGAGTCGAATGGTGGTAAAATCAGCTGAATTGGTTCCCGCATTAAGGAGCTTTTGCCATCTATGTGAATTCCAAAGTGTACCTTGCTAATCCATGAACCGATTGCGCTGATACCACCAATCGAATCAGCTCGTCAACATAATTCGAATGGTATATAATATTAGACTACTGGGTTGTTCGGCCCGACACCTTTTATAAGATGGTCCACGCGTCTAGTGGTATGCGAGGTCCACCGAGGGAGAGTTAAGCCCTAAGCCTAAGTTTAGGTAATAAGGCTATCTCGCTTTCCCTTATTCTGGCGTCCGTATTCCTTTGCACCAGCCAGGTCTGTAATGGAGCCTGGTTTGTATTTCCAACAGCCATGCGCTGGACCAACACTAGCGCAGTTAAAGGAATGAGGACGACACATCTAAGTCACGCAGGATTAAATATCGACTATTCTCCTGCTACGCAGTAAACAGTAGCTGATACCGGATTGCTGGCATACAGGCCGAGACCATTTTGTTCGACATATAAGATTGGCTAGCCGTTTATTTTCCTGTGCGAAACATTGGACAGCCACGGTTTTTCTTATATGCTTACAAATCACACAACGAAAGATGGTATCGTCATCTACTTAACTTGTCAGCGGATAAAAAATATAGCAACAGTCCGAAATGCTTTGGATGAACCCTGCCGCGTTTGCAAGGGTTACTTCGATGAAACTTTCACAAATTCCATATTATCAGGTTACTATAATTGTTCTTTTATCAGAACAGTCGAGACTGGTCAGTTGCCGCCAGGAGCGGTTTTTTACTATAGTCCTAACAGCTAAATTAACAGCGATCCAGCAGATATAACATGTTTTTATAAACATTTGCCTTTGATTATCCAACTACACATTAGTAAACACGTTAGAAGTACGAGATTCAGTGAATGATCTTGGTCAGACACATTGTTATTGCCTTGGGTATGTAATGAACGCCAGTTTTCAAACTTTTACTCATCCGCCATGTGCGGCATAAACAAGGTCCTCCTTCCCGCCAAGCGAAACCCCTAAATCATGCTGCTCGGCCAGCAATTCAAATCACAGACGGTCTTTATCTTCGAGAAGCGCTTCTCTTTTGATGATATTCAACGCTAAGTAATCAATTTCCCACCTCATCCTCAAGCTAAGGCTACTCCATGGTGACTCGAGCTGATTCTCTTTTTTCCCAAAACACAGCAGGAAACAAAACGCCATTCTGTGCCATTTTCTGTTCTGTGAGCTCCAACTATCTCAATTAAAAATTTGTATAAAACTCACGTTGAACAAAAAATGATAACTGGCCAGGGGCCTGCCAGTGAACGCCAAACAGCTGCCCCTATAGAGAACCTGACGGAACAGAGCGACAACCCTCAATGTAACCGTTAATTTTTGTACAATGTACAATGCCCGCCACGGTCAGCCGGGTTTTGCACTGAAAACCTTTAATGTAGGCCGTTTGCTTCCACCCTTGCATAGGGGAATCCGGCGCCGAATAGCGACAAAAGGGCTAATAGCATCCCGAGAATAAAGGAGACTTAGACGTGATCACCATGAAACACTACCGACATGAGCCGTAAGCCTACAAAAGCTAACCATCAAAAACCTGACAAAACTAGTTCTGAATGCAGGTTAGGCTGCACTCAGTAAATCTAAAATCATAGTAAAGAGGACCATAAAAGAATTGGCCGAACGACGTCAAATTTAAAACTCTGAAAGTCAGTACTGGCTCGCTGTGTCTACGAAACCTTGCCTTTTGTATCTCAATAGTGGCGAGAACAACCCGAATTTTTCAGGTTCATTCGACTCAATGTTACCCGGTTCGGACCGACTCGAAACTTTCAACTTCAAACTCGGCTCGAAAAGCTTGATGATTTAAAAAGGAATGTGGCTGAGGTAGACGGACAATTGGATGCACAAATAAATGTAATCTAACATACAAGACAACCTATTGCGCTATTTGAGGTAAATTAACTTTTACAACAAAGTAACCCTTGCAAAATTCATTACGTTTTGGGAATCTTTAATTCTACATGATGAAGAACATTAGGCTAATCAAACAGAGAATCCTACAGTTGAATGGCAAAGATACCAGACACGAATAGCCGCTGATATTAGGCTCACTGAAGAGCATGACAATTCTCAGGTTTGCAGTTACGTCAGCGGCACGTCGCAAGCCATGTCATAATCATGTGCTACACCAGTTAGGTTTTGCTCTAGAATCGCACCATATTCCTGGAACGCAAAATCAAGCCATGTCCGTGCTATTTAACACCAAACGAAAGACACCACTTATGTCGGGCAATATTTTCAGCTTTCGACAATATCCTGGATTGCAGGAACTATGCTGGACAGCAAAGTGCGAACACACAATTTACCGAATTCTGTAATCCTTGCGGCATGTCGTACCACGATGGCATGGCGCCAATCCATTTGGAAAGTGAACTCGATCGCCGTATTGAGCACAAATAAAACTCATAATGATACAAATTAGACGTGAAGCTATCAAAATGACATTGAAAGTTATTATTTCGACTTGAAATCCAAAGTTCTTTCTTAGAATTCGTCAGCCTGAATTTGGTCAATTTTGAAGATACAGAGCTGATTTTGGTATCAATGGATTCAGTGAGGCGGTTCAGAAAATACTCATTTTGCCTACATTCTTGAAAATTGTTTTCGGTACGTTATAACGTTAGAACAAGAACAGCTTATGCGGCGTTCACGTTATAATGTCCCCAACGTTTGGAACCTATGTACACCACACAGTGTCAGACACACTGTTGACAACAGGGTGTCTTAGACACCCCCATGTTTTTAATAAATTTTTTCAACGGTAGCTAGTTACGCGTATTACCACTTCTCGACAGTGTCAGGCACACCGTGTCTTCTGGCAGTTTTATTGACAGTGTTCGGAATTATTTGAGCAATGTTCATATGGGCTAGATACAAATATCGAGAATTTAGAAAAAACTACACAGGACAGTTGACTAATAAACCGCATTAGCTACAGACGGTGTCCGTTATAGTTAATTCGCACCAAATTGGTAGCTAAGGGTGTGTACGACACTGTCAAGAAAAAATGTAGTAGCTAGGGGTGTGGCGTACACCATCGGCAATTGCTTTACAGTATGGGTGTCACCCTGACTGTCTATACGGTAGGGTCGCGACTACAGGGGGTCGAAAGTTCCAAACAGCGGGGACATTATAACGTGAACGCCGCATTAGAGCAAGGGGTTCGGGAAACGGCAACCCCCCGGCTGAGTGTATGTCTTATATAAGGACCTTAGCCTAGGCTAAAACTTAGTATATAGAGAATGGCATGGCCTGCATTTTATTTCCGCCCTTCAGGGTTACCTGGGTCCTCATAATTTTCTAACGGTGGCGTAGATTTCAATGAAATGCACACCAGTATATTTCTCTCATCCAGTCGAGTCGACGATACTCAACATGACCATATTCCGAAGAAGAAAATTTTTTGGGTTCTCAAGTGGAAACGAACCATTGAGACCTCAAAAAATTCAATGATGTGGGTAAAATGCGTATTTTCTGAATCTCCTTATCGAGCTGAATCGATTGATACCAAAACCAGCTCTGTATCTCAAAATTGACCAAATTCGAGCTGGGGAGGGGGGCTAAAAGAAAAGACCCGTTTCTGTGTCCAAAATTTCCAAGACTTTTCGCTATATATAATTATCGAGAAAAAGAAGTTACTTCCATTTATATATGTGAAAATTTAATCCTAAGTCGTTAAGTCATGACCCGATCTCGCCCACTGACACCATTCTGCTAAGGTCGCAACGAGATCCGAATGATATATTTTTTCAAAAAATTTGGATACCAAATTGGGACCATGAGCAACTAAAAATATATTGAGTATATACTAAAATCGATAATTTTTGAACCGCCTCGTTCATTTGAGTCGAACGGGACCAAAATTTCAGCTGTATTTTCAAAATTGACCAAGTTTGGGCTGTGGGGTATTCTAACACAAATAGACGCGTCGTAAGGAATCTGATTATGATGCATGTGTCGTAGCATATTGCGGCATAGTATAAGTTTAATGCAAGATTCACAATTATTTACGTGCATCTACATCCTTTTTGAAAACTATAATGGCACCAAATTGCTGATGCTGACATAACAGTTCTTCAATACCGGTACCTGGGTTGATACCTGGTAAAACAAACGGGTCTTTTCGGTTATCCCCCCCCAGCCAGAATTTCGTCAATTTTAAAGGTGCAGATAAAATTTTGGTACCAATCGATTCAGCTCGATGAGCTGGTTCAGAAAATACCCATTTTACCCACATCCCTGACAATTTTTCTTTTGATTTTTTGAGGTCCCGATGGTCCCCCCTTGGGAACCCAAAAATTTTTTTTCTTCGGAATATGGTCATATTGGGTATCATTCGACTCGGCCTGATGAGAAAAGTCGATTAGTGTGTAATTTTTTGAAATCTACCCCACCGTTAGAAAGTTATGATGGCCCAAGTAACCCTGAACCGCAGAAATAAATTGCAGGCCATGCCGTTCTGGGTATACTAATCCTAAGCCTTAGTCTAAGCTAAGGCCTTTATATGAGACAGCACTAAGCCTAAGACTAAGTCGGGGGCTGCCGCCCCCCGAACCCCCCGCTCTAAGCTGTTCTTTTTTCTAACGTTATAACGTACGGCCCCTAAAGATTACTTGGGCCCTCATAACTTTCTAACGGTGGGGTAGATTTAAAAAAAATTACACACTAATCGACTTGTCTCATCAAGCCGAGTCGAATGATACCCAATATGACCATATTCCGAAGAAAAAAATTTTTGGGTTCCCAAGGGACCTAAAAAAATCGAAAAAAAATTTGTCAGGAATGTGGGTAAAATGGGTATTTTCTGAACCAGCTCATCGAGCTGAATCGATTGGTACCAAAATTTTATCTGTACCTTTAAAATTGACGAAATTCGGGCTGGGGGGATAACCGAAAAGACCCAAACTTTAATGACGGTAGATATAGTCGCGATGCCGCCCACAAGATGGGGTATTTGTCGCGTCACCTCGCACGAACTGGTCTAGCTGGTTCAGGCTAAGCCAAAATTTGTTTGAATAAATTAACTAGCCATTTTTGACTCATCTATTTTTAGTTCAAAAAATTACCTGGACCCAAACATTTCAGTGTTTTTGAATGTGTGGACCACCCAGAGCTGTTTGTACATGGGCGTAAAATGTTGATCGCGCAGGTATGGGTGCCTGCCGGTTTCGTAAAGTAATCGCAAAATAGCACAATCCCGATCACAGAGCGAAACTCCACTTGCAAGAATACCCACTCATGCTGTTAAATATTTTGTTTTGCGACTAGAAATGGATGGTGGGTCACTGGGTCGTTCGTGAGTCATGTAGGTCGCGACGCTTGGTGCATCACGGTGTATCACGGGTCACGTTAACAGTAGGTCCTACAGCGTCAAACTGCACTAAGTTAATCCATTAAGGATTCAATATCTTGCGGGCCTGAGAAGAACGCATTGAGCTCACGGGTGCGGACAGCACTTTGATCTGCACGGGCTCAATAATTTCTGCACGCGCACAGCTCTGAGTAATCACACTATCAACGAATGGCAAACCGCTTGTTTCAGTCGAATGAATTTTATCTCACAACCGGAAATAGCTAAAAACGTTCAGAAACTCAAATATAACCCACCTTTCCTGCCTATATTCTGAAGACCCTAATTAGAGACCGAGTAATGAAATACGGATATTCTATTTACTTTGGCAATCTTTATAAGAACCAAACATTACGTATTCCCAGACGTGTTCTAAAGAACAAATTTTGGTTCGTCATATTGCATGACTACCCAAACCGAGGGATCTCCCATGTAGTTAAAAGCGAAATAAATTTAAAAGGAATTCCTAAATGCTAAAAAATACATGGTTAAATCTAGTGTATTTAAGGCAGAAATACTTAGAATACAAATTTTTAGAAACATTCAGTTATAAATAAAAATTCTGTCTGTTACATACAACCGGGAGGGGGTGGGAGGGCAGCCCCCCACGAGATATCAAGCGGCGGACTTTCTCAGATTTTTGTCTACTTACCTAAAATTTACCACGCATCTTCGACTTGTGAAGTAAATATGGCTTGAGAAGGGGGTTCGACCCTTATGTCTAACTCACTTACTCATATGCCCCAAAATGACCGTCGCATTTCGAGCGAGTGGCTCGCTCGAGATTTCGCAACCATTTAAATTAATAGAAAATTCTATTTTTAGAACAAATTTATTTCGAGCGAGTCGCGAGCGAGCGACAGTCATTTTTGGCGGGTACTGTAGCTTGCTCCCAAACTCGAAATATTTCCCACTTATCTGGGTTGATACCTCCTTAAGCCAATTTACTCCTCCCCCATATTCTGATGCGGCACTCTCCACCGTGCGCACAGGAGGGACGCGGAAAATTTTAGCACTTATGACCTAAAGTACAAAATTGTGCCGAATTGGCGAAATTATTGGTTACCCCTTGCCTCAGCACTGTAATCTGTGCCACTAAGCAGGTGAACTTGGACACCTATATATATGCCAATATGCGTGAGTTATACAAATTTGTGAAACACACATATAAATTACGTGTTCCTAATCAAAATGCATATCGTGAGTAAGCCCCATGGATAACGTGATGTCGCGCAATGTGGAACAGGCTTCTGCCACAACAGCAGCATGAACCTGAACCATCTGGATACCAGCCTCGAACGGCAGTCACTACGTCACGATCTGTGCTTTGTTCATTAACTTTTTATGTATTAAAACATAATTATCCATGACGTCCTGAAATAATGTTTCGTGTCGTTAAAACTCCTTGCAAATCCAGGGAACAATATGTTTACAGTCACACAACAAGCGGCGAAGCTATGTAGTACAACGGTTTCAAACGTAATCCGTTTTTGTCGAACAAGTATTGCAACGGTTGAAGGGGTAATGAACTTCGCAAAGTGAGCGAATAGCATCTGCCATAGTGCATCTGGCTACCTTGTCGCTTGCAAAGTACGCTGTGCCAAATGCATTGTGCTATGCGGGAAAGGGTTAGTAATGCAATAAACGGCTTGACACCATCGCAATCATAGAGTTTACTAGAAATATAAAATGTAAATGCAACACCATAAACGACGTTATACCGTAAATCTTAATGTAGAAACCATCGAAAACTGTAAAATGATTGTCCGCTTATTTATTATACCAATTTGACACTATTGAGACGTGATAGCACCCCTGTTATCTTTGTTTATTCTAAATAACTTGCGTTCCAATGACACGGTGTGGTGTCAGTCGAGTTAATCTGTTTGTGACGGTTGATCCTAGTTATTTGGAAATGCCCTTTGAAGCACTCTGAAGATTCAACCCCACTATAGCATTCCCAGATTCGCACTAATCTCTGCCATGATCACACAAAGTCAATGTCCAATTCGCAGCGGTTTTGATACGTTGCGCAGAAAACGACTGCGACTACGCAAAAGCAAAAATATTTTTTCAATTATTATCAGTCAAAGAAAAACGTGAAAATCTCTCTGCCCAGCCATGAGTTAACGCTTGACAAGCACAACAAAAACATTTTAGCCCAGTTGACTATTTAAAATGAAAACGTCATTTGTTATATTAGTGGCCACGACATGGAAAGGCATAAACAAATGAAAATACACCTACAGATCCATAAATAGCATACCGAGCAGAAATTTTAATGCCTACAATGTTTTTCCGACTCAACAGCAATGCTATTCATCGTCAATACAAAGCTGTTCACGACTTATATATGTTGATTTTTTTATATGACATTTACATATATATTTGACCTTTAATGTAAAAATGTAAAGTTTTATGTTATTTTGAAAAATTTATAACGACGTACTTGCTATTCTACAGCCACGCGCAGATATAAAACAAATTTGTCGGAAATGGTGCGCAAAAAATTAACAACTGTTCAATTCTTATTCGGGAAAAAATTTGTGTTTATTTCAGAGCGTGACTGTATCTATGAAAAGAAACTGAAGAGAATTTAGATCCCAGCGTAGCGTGGAATGTTCATATATAATTCATCAGAGCATGTTAGATTGCTATTTTTTATTCTTCGAATTCCGCTTCCCACGACTACTTGGAGAATTGGTAGCATATTTCGCAGCAAGTCCGTCCAAAAACGCGTCGTGTTGAGCTATACGTCGTTGTTGGTTGCCCAGAATAGCTTTAGCCAAATCAGATTCAGTTTCCTCATTTTGTCGAGCCAACTTCTTTCTAGCAGTTTCAGCTAAACGCGCTTCATCTGCTGCCTAACAAGTTATATAGTGCAATATTAATTACTAGCACGCGACGGGAGACTGGACTGTCACACCGCACACCACCTTACTGTTGTACCGGCATCAACGTCTGGCCTGTCCACAGTGGGGGTGGGGGGACCCCCACTTTCCAAATCCCCATGTTCGTGAGATTTTCCCCCATGTCCGTCCCCACCACTCGGCCGAAACCCCCCATGTTCAACTAATTCCAAAAATTTTTTTCGTCTGAAAATTTGTTCTTTCTTTGCAAATTGTTTTTTAAACATTAATTACCACTATTTATAATGCTAAAATATTGTTTTTTTAGCTTGAAAGTACGTTCACAGTAGTAAAAATGCATGAAAAAATGGAAATATTTTGTATTTTTAAGCAAAATTTACCCCCACTTTAAAATTTCCCCCGAGAATGAACATGGGGCCCCCGAAGTTTCCCCCCCCCACTTTTCGGAGGGCTGTGGACAGGCCAGAACATTATGTCTTATAAAGAAACCATATAAACATGGATATAATCATCAAAATTCTACATGAATACTTAAAATGGAAAAAGATGCTGCGAGACAAAATCCGACCAAAACATCAAAATCATCGTGCCTACTTTTAAATCATTTCGTGCCAGGCTAAAATTGAAATGTGGACAAACCTTATTTCACGATCAAAAATATATAAATTGCTACAGAAATCACCCATTTAAAAAATTAAAATCGTAAACATTATCTGATCTTCGATACCTTGCCAAGATTTCACCAAATTAATCAAAGCAGTAACAGCGAATATGACAGGCTACAACGCTAAACATGGGCCAAGATAAGGTAACAATTCTCTGTTTTCAAATTTCGACTAAAATTGAGACTTTATCATGATCCAAAACCATGCTCATCCTTGTACTGAGTCGCCGTCTGTTCAGGCGACACTGTGCCTAGGTTACCTAATTCAAGCAATTAGAGTGAATACGTCAGACTAGAATGTTAAACATGAGCCAAGATAACGTAACATCACTAATTTCAAAGTTTGTCTAAAATTGTAGCTTTAGTGTGGTCCAAGAATATCCGCATCTTTGTATGAATCGTTATTGGTTCAGGCGACTCTGTGCTTAAATTCAAGATTACTACGGACCAGAAGTCACTAACGACTATCAGGGGAACGAGCAGCGCTACAGCAGTCATTTCTGGCGGAAGCTGTAAAGTCGTAACGTATTAAACGCTCAAGCTTCATACTATACAATACACAAAAAAATGACTAGCTCACTCGATATTTCAACAATTGAATTTCTTAATTTTAATAGTTTCGAAATCTCGAGCGAACCGCTCGCTCGAAATACGACAGTTGTTTCTGGCGAGTACTGTTAGCTGTGGATCATTATTGTATGCCGAAAACTGCTTGGAACACTATTTAAAATAATAACTGTACCACATTTTTAACTTGCGCCACATTTAGACGATTCAGTTAGATTTTTATATACACATTTGCCAACCCTAGTGCCTAGACCTTTTTGATATCCTCCACGCAATAATTAAACAGTGAAAGATTGACCATATTCCGCAAATCGGTTTCGTCGACAATGTAATCCTTGCAACGTATGAAAACATAAGACATGCTGTACCAGAGTCTGTTTTTCATTTTGTAAAATGCAGAATTTACGTTTTCATTACAAATGAAAATGCGTATCGCCAAACTAAAAATGCGTTCTTTACAGAACAAACACGTCTAAATAAATAAAATATTGACGTAAAACTCATTTATTGATAAATCTGTCTTAAATATATTCCAATCTTATTATTGATATGTTTATATTTATGTTACACATTAGAACATACACTGTATAAACAATTATGAACAATATACAAAAAGCACGCTTTGGACATGTCTATGGCAAAAGTACAACACCCAAGCGAATTTTCATTAGTTTGTGAGTATTATCTCGTGGCAGTTAATATAGTGTTGCTTTAGAACAAAGATAGGGTTTTTAAATTTCCTATATAGGTTTTGTGTTTGTTTTGTTTTTCTAAATTAAAATTTGATTTTAGGGCAGTTGGTATTCCGGAGACCTAAGCGCCTCTGTATTTACCTTTCTAGTCCAAAAATTCGCAAGGTGTCATGGAAAATGCGAAAACTGTGCGAAATATGCAAAAAATTCTGTGCTAGATCCATGATAACAAAACTGTTGTATTCAGCGCAGTCTGATAACCTAGAAGACACTTACTTGACGGCACAAACAACACGTAATAATAATTATGACGAAATGTGAAAAATCGATATATATCTAGTAAGCGTCGACAAACAATATTCGCACCCATATAGCGCCCCAGGCAGTGGTCCTACAAAATGTGCTGTTCGGCAAAGTTGTAGATCTGGATGAGTTGATCACGGAAGGCGTTTTTCGATGTGACGCTTCTGTCGCAAGATATGGGCTGCGAAACACAGGCTGCCCAAAAAAATTAGACCAAGAGCACTACAAACCAGTTTTTGTTTATTTTGACCCGAAATATTTGGCCGAAGCTCTTAGCGTTTAACTAATGGGCGCATCACATAAATTTTGCCTGTCGAACAAAAAAAGAATTTTATTGAAATCCATCCATACGAAGATGAATTGTGATTTACGCCAACAGAGAAAAGATGTTACCAATTTTCCACGGTCCCTTATTTGAAACCCTACTCACTGCGTTTCAAATATATATAAAAATTACATCTGCAATTAGAAAACTAATAATACAGCAATATATACACGTACTTTGCGTTTTTGTTTTCCCGTTTTCAACTTTCGAGATGTTTTGCGATGTGCTGGAAAGTCATCAACAGTTCCTTCAGCGATACATCTGTCCAAAATATCAGCTAAACGTAGCTGATCAGCGTCATTTTCGCAACACGGCATACACTGTATAATCTTTGTCATATCACCCTCGAACCGGTTGTAATATTTTAACAAATCATCTTGCTCTTCAGCCGAGTCTGCAATAATTATTGAACACTTCGTTCAAATTTATCGAGTTGGTACGTTTCCATAGGTTCAAGTGATTTAACCTTAGAAAAATATGCTACAGTCGGATGGGTACGCATTATGAACACCTGTTCTAAGCAATAAATTGTGGTACCAAATGACCACCGCAGCTCTCGCGCAGTACTTGAAACTAAAGCTGCTTGCTCGCTCAAAAAGCGATAGTCACTTTTGGCGCGAACTGTATTCCGTCTATTTCGCAGGTAAATGCATTGAAATGAAACAAGTCTGAAAATGTCTTCAATTCGCAACCAGGAATAAAGCCATGTCAATAGAATCTAAATGATCAACGGTAGTCGATATTTTTCTAACATTACCACGGAGTAGATCCAAATAAAATAAATATATAATCTACTATTATCTTCATTTGAAACAGTTCACAGATTTCTATTCCTCACAGAAACTTGGAGATACGACAGTGTAACCGGGCACATGATCGACGAATTGTGGCAAAAATTATTAAATTTCGTTGGAAACTATAGTCCGCCACAACAAATTTAGTGCATATATAGTCAAATAGCGGATAGAATTTTTGTTGAAAATAGTTTCCTGTAGTCATTCGAAATCAACGTTGCTTTAGATGTCTAAGGAGACCTTCGACTACTGTTTCAGTCATTTCACTACTAAAATTTGACATACACTTTCGACAATAATCAAAATCACGCAAACCAGTATCCTTTTCCGCAATCAAAATGTTTTAGGATAATCAGTGGTTTATGGCCGAAAGCAATGCTCAGCGAACCGTTTAACGAAATATATTTAAATCGGACTGCGGAGGCACATAATTATTCATTTTTGTCGGTCTGTGTAAAGAAGACACTTTTACGAATTAATAACAAACACATTTAGGTATCTTGCAGCGATATAATACAAACAAAATAAAAACTAGTAATATCAATCAACCTTATGATTTTATTCAAAATATTGAAAAAGAACAAGTGAATCAGACAAGAAATAGAGTGAATTGTTTTCGGGTCCAAATTCTAGGGGGGTGCCCCCCTAGCTCGGGGGGGGCAAACCATTTTAGGGGGGTGGGGTGAATGACACATAATATACATTATATATTTATGCCGTACACTACCCAGCGGATCAGAAGGACTCTCTAGAAAAGACATACCGCTCGATCTCCAAAGGACGGTTAATAATGGTAATTGGCGACCTAAATGCGGAGGTAGGCCAGGATAAGATAGGGATGGGAGAAAGAACTTGGCAACTTCAGCTGTGGCAAAATCAACGACAATGGACTCAGGTTACTCTCTTTTGCCGCAACCTATCGCCTGGGTATAGGGAACACATGGTTTCAACATCACCACCGGACAACATGGCAATCCAACGACAATCGAACTCCAAAGATGCTTGACTATATTCTAATAAACAGACGTTTCGGGACATCACTGCAAGACATCAAGGTAATCCGGGACGCCGACGTTGGGTCGGACCATGACCCTGTCGTCGCTAAATTGAAACTTCGTCTAAAACGCAATAAGGTGCCTGCTAGGCCCGCGCCACTCGATATCTCGAAACTAAAGGAAAACGAAGTTAAATCGGCATATCAGCCAGAGCTGCGAAATCGATTTGAAGCACTTACACAAGTTGACAGAACAGTTGATAACATCGACGACAGCTGGTCCGCTACCTGCGAGGTTATGTGCAGCGCTGTAAAGGCAGTCTGCCACCCAAAGCGCCGCAGAACAAAACGATGGATCTCCGATGCAATACTTCGCTTGGTCGACGAAAGACGTGAATGTAAGCGCACAGGCAACCGCCAACGACATAACTTTCTCTGTCGCGAGATCGAACGACAACTAAAAACAGAAGAACTGACCTACTGGAACGTAACGGCTACGGAAATGGAACGGGCAGCGCGCTCTGGCAACTGGTTGGTTTTGTTCAGAACCATCCATAATGTGCTATGGAAACAACCTGCGGTAAGCGAAGTTATTCTCGATCACCATGGCAATGCTATTCAACAACCGCATCTGCGATTGAGCCGTTGGCGTGAATACTTTTAACACCTCTATAATCGTCCCAGCCCACAACAAATTGATCCAAACCGTGACATTCAACCATATTTGTCGACGGATATAAACACTGACCCCCGTCACTCGATGAATACCGTAAGTGTGTTCAACAACTGAAAGATGGCAAAGCGGCTGGGGGTGATGTAATCCATGCGGAAATGATAAAAGCCGGTGGCGACGTGGTCGAAAACAAAATCTACATACTAGTGTTAAAAATATGGGATTTGGAAACTCTTCCATCTCACTGGAAGGACTCAGTTGTCATCCCTGTCTACAAGAAAAAGGACAAAAAGTGCTGTGAAAACTATCGTGGCATCAGCTTACTCTCAGTTGCAGGCAAAATACTAACGACGATCATTTTGCATAGACTACGACTGTCACGGGAGTTACGGTGCCGCGAGAACCAAGCGGGTTTCCTACCGGGTCGTGGTTGTAGCGATCAGATTTTTGCTACTCGTCAAATCTTCGAACGACGTATGCGTGGCGGCAAACCATTTGTTGCAGCCTTCATTGACTTTGCGGCAGCTTTTGATAGCGTTCACCGAGATTCCCTGTGGAAAGCGCTCGGCTTAAACGGCATACCCTCCAAAATAATTAACATCCTTCGCAATTATTGCGACGAATCCAAGTGCCGCGTCCGTGTTTATGGCGAAATGTCAACAGAGTTCTGCATCTCAACCGGTGTGAGGCAAGGATGTGCCGTGTCACCATTGCTCTTCAATGTGGTCATCGATTGGATAATGCACTCAACGATTAATTATAACTATGGGATGAAGGTGGGCGAGGACGTGCACATTGCTGATCTGGACTATGCCGACGATATTGTGCTGTACGCCGACGATGCTGCAAGTATGCAACAATTCATTGACAACGTAGACGAAATCGCAAAGCGGCTAGGCCTCACAATAAGTGCTCCAAAAACGAAGATCATCAGTGTAGGCATTCCAAACCCAATTTTGCGTCTAAATGGTGAAATCCTAGAAACTGTCGATTCCTTCGTATATCTGGGATAAGTCATTCGCAGCAACAAGATAGCAGCCACCGATGATATCTCAGTTCGTATTTCTAAGGCATCATCATCTTTTGGCCGACTAAGGAATGCTGTCTTCAACCGACGAACGGTATCGGTCGCAACTAAAATGCGAATATACAACGCCATCGTAATACCAACCCTTCCATACTCGTGCGAAAGCTGGACAATACTAGGTAGCGATATTAAGTTAAGACGCTAGAAGCATTCCAGATGAGGTGTTTACGCACTACAATCGGCGTTTCACTTCTGGATCGAATTCGTAATGACGAAATCAGGAAATGATGTTGCAACCAACCATCCATATCCCAAGCAGTGCGAACGCATCGCCTACGTTTGTTTGGACACGTCAGTAGAATGGACGAAATGCGACTACCGAATCGGCTGCTGTTTGCTAACCAACCAACAGATTGGAAAATGCCTCGGAATGCCCCCAAGAAAACGTGGAGCAGCCAAGTTCTACAAGACCTGACGGGGACGCTGTTTCTCACCAAGGCACATGCTAATATCAACGATGCAAAGGAGGCCGCACAACATCGACAGCAGTGGCGAGGACTTTATCGTGATGAAATGTGGGCAGCTACAGTGGGATCTGCAACTATGCCGTATCGCCGCTAAGCTTTAAGTCAAGTAAGTCAGCGGATCATAGCTACCGCTATGCGTTGTTCCAAATCCCTACATGCAAATTTGGACAGCGGCGTCCATCGAGCTACACACGGTCCTCAGCAACGTGTCCTTACATGTTCAACGAGCAACAACGAATTATCAGCACAGAAAAAGAATTTGCGACATATGCTAATGGTAACTATAATTTTTTTTAAATTAGATTTAAAAAATTCTCGGGTGGGGGAACTCGAAATTCTATGGGTGGTGGCTTAAGGGGAGGAGAAGGTTTAGGGGTGGTGGAGCCGGGTTTAGGGGTGGTCCCCCCCCTAGCCCCCCTGTTAAAAAAACCCGGTCCACATTGTATTCACACACAGCCCTACACCTACGGCATCGACCTAAGTTCTTAACATGAAAAATTCGGAGCCGTGACTGTATATTGCAAAGACCGTTAAAAAATTTGTCCTTCGGGTAAACGAATCTCCACAAAAAAAATTTGTTCAATAGCAGCAATACGTATTATGCAGTTGTACTTCGTTCAGTTACGTATCTACTGGTCTGC